>VMDR010032219.1:0-11784 GCA_007922815.1 Macrotus californicus
TAAATTGAATATTTTTGTGGAGCAAAAACCTGTCAGACGTGCATGTATGATAGATTTTTTCCTAATTATTAAATTTCATAACATTAGAAAGCAACATGCAGTTAAATAGAACAATTAGTGTTGAGTTACATTCATAATTTGATAAAACATATTATTGTTATCCCAGACAACCAGAATTTGTCAGATGTGTCTGTAGTAAGTGTAAAACACAGAGATTTATTTATTTGCATGAAATTTATACTTAGTAATTATTTAAAATATTTTTACTTTTATACTTATTTTGTGTCAACTACAAAGATAAGTTTAGAAAAATTGTGGTAATGATAAACATAAAGATGATTTTGCAATTCAGCAACTATACAACTTGTAAGAAATATGCCATTCAGGTTGCTTAGAAATCTGAATCCTAACAATTTATAAGGATTCTTACTATAGAAGGGCAGGGTATCGAACTTCTTGATTATGTAAATCTGAGAAAGTGTGTGCTTTTGATGTCTATCACTGCTGTAACAAATTACTACAATTTATTGGCTGAAAACCATGCAAATTTATTATTTTAGAGTTTTGCAGTTCAAAAGTCCTTAATTCAAAATGCCAGTAGGGCTGTGTTCCTTCTTGAGGCTTGAAGAGAGAATCTGTCTCCTTGTTTTTCCATCTTCTGGAAGCCATCTGCCCTCCTTGGCTGCTAGCCCATTCCTCCATCTTCAAAGGCAGCAGGCCAGTATCTTCAGATCTGGCTGTCTATCTATCTATTATCTATCATCTATCTATTTATCTATCTATCTATCTATCTATCTATCTATCTATCATCTATCATCATTCTATCTATTTGCCTATTTATCTGACCTTTGTTTCCAGGGTCACATCTTTTCCGACTGATTCTCCTGCCTTGCTTATTTCTTCATAAAGGTCTTTGTGCTAATTTTTGGTATGTCCAGATTATCCAGAATAATCCTTCCATTTCAAGAGCCTCAGTTTAATCACTTCTACAAAGCCTCTTTTGCTCTGTGTAATGGGTTGAATAGCAGCCCCAAAAGACAAAACCACCTGGAACTTCAGAATGTGATTTTATCTGGAATAAGAATCCTTATAGATGTACCTTAAAGACCCCAAAATGAGGTTATCATGGATGGGAGGGGGCCCTAAACCCAATGAGGAGTGTGTGGTAAGTGACAGAAAAGGAGACGCAGAGACACAGAATGAAGCCTGTGGAAATGGAATCTCCCTCAGGGGTTCCAGAAAGAATCGACCTTGCCAACACCTTGATTTTGGCTGTCTGGCTTTCAACGGCTTTGAGAGAACACATTTCTGTTGTCTAAAGCCCCTAGATGTTTGTGGGGATTGTTTATGGCAGCCCTAGGAAACTAGTACACCACTTAAGGTAAAATAGTGAAAAGAGCCAGGGGTTTTAGGATATGACATCTTTGGAAGGGCATATTCTGTCTGCCAAGAATGCAGATATCCTACCGAATGTGGGAAATTGCCTTCACATTCTGGCATGATACATTGTTTATTTCTGTCTCATCAGTGGTAGCAGGATGCTTGAAACAATGTCTTAACATCTCTCTTTATGGGTGATGATGATGTTATTGACACCCAAGCACAAATAGGTTCTGGGAAAAATGTCATTCATTCCCTAAGGAACAACTTGCTGATGATAAAAATGTTTGGTGAGTTTAGATAAAAAAGACATACTCTGGAAATTTGATATACTGGCCCTAATTTAGAAATACTTGTTACTCTTTTTTGTATTGGTCCTTTACTACAAGAATGATAAAATCACACAAAGTAATTCATCAATTGAAATTCTCTGAACAAAACAAGCCCCAGTACCATCTCTGTGTTTCCCTATGAATTTTGTTTGATGTAAACAAAGAACATACTTACTTAACTATTTCTCTTCCATGTGTTTTCCAGAAACTAATACAAATTTTCATCTAAGAGGCCCCAACTTTAATTTGACAATGAGTTATTGCTAAATCTTCCAAATACCCCAGTGATAGACTATTCACAATTACATTTTACTACTAGTCTTAGAGTAATTATAAACTTCCACAGAATCTCTCCGTGGATCTTTTCCATAATAGACAAAGATATTAAGTTAATGGATTAGTAGGTCGAATAGAATTGATTTGATCTATCAATAGCTAAGCCACTGCGGCTATTTTATGCATTGAATTCGAATAACTCCAAATCAACAATAAAAAATTACAGACATCCTTTGTGAAAAAATGCTCAAATACTGATTTATACAGCTTGCCAATAGTTCACCACAAGTTTTCTCAGTTTGAATCAGCTGTCTTTTCATAACTACCAATTAAGTATCTTTGCTGGGTTTTATAAATAATAACTGAAAGTTGGCTACTGCGGTAGCTATTCAAGCCCCCAAGCTTTACTTCTTCTAGCAAATAATGGCATATATACAAGCAAAAGAAAGTATGGCTTCTTCCTGTCTGGTCACAGACAGTGCAAGTAATTCAAACCAAAAGTTATTTTAGCACCTAGGTATAAATACCACAGACAGACATAGCATGAGAAAGAAGCTGCTTACTTAATTTAATATGTGTGAATTAATTTAATACATTTGACTATAGTTTCTTGCTGCCTTAAGTTTATTTTCAGAAGAGACATAAATTATAGAGTTTTTTTTAATAGATTCCATTCCACTTGCCTGTTGGAAGAACATATGGGACTTTAGGTCTGATTGAACTTCATGGAATTACAAGGGGCTCAGTCTTTCTCAGAAACGTTCTTGTCTTCTGGTCAAGCAGTCATTTAAAGTGGCAGAAGTCTACTGACAACACTGCATGCAGCCTGCACTCCAGATCATATTTTTTGGAAAAGAGGTCATCTTGAGTTAGAGTACAAAATTGTGTAATATTAGAGGACTTTTAAAAATGAGTAACAGACAAGATCTACAATGTTGTTTTATTTTTCTGAGATTTAAGATGGGATTTTTCTCCAGAAGTGCAGAGCTATGTGATGTATTTTAAAGCATCACTGAAGATTGTGGTACTCTCCTTAATCAGGTGGATCAGATACTATGCACATTACCAGACCTCTGTGACCATCTGCTCATGGTGTTCTGACTTGTTCATAAAAATAGTGAACTTCTAGGTACCCACAAGCTGCAGGTATACACCATAATCGATGTTAAATATGTTACTGAATTTTCTTTAACCTCTTTATGTTTATCAGTTTCCATCCAAAGAACCCAGACTCCTTACCAGGCTGAATGGAAATGTGGGGTAATGTAATGTGCTAGTTCCCCTCTCTCTGTTCTTTAGCTAGAAGTAGCCAAGGCAATGATGAACATATGACCCAATTAGAGGGTATCCCTCATTGATATTCAACAGTTATTGAGAAAAAAGTGAGTGAGTGAAAATTAATCCAATAAAAACATTCTCCAACTGGAGTGCTTTCTTATGATGAGGGTTCATGACGACAGAAATCCTGCACTCGGTTCCCATCTGTTCTCCCTTCACCGTGGCTCTGTCTGAAGTGTCGATGGCATTACCTTCCTTAAAGCTGAGTCGAGGAAGGTCAACATTCAGTCCAAATTGTTGAGGTCAACCTGTCACTTTCAAAATGAAGTATACATGAGTTGGCATTTTTCAAGTTTCTCAACTTTTCTACTTTCTACCAGCCTGTCCATCCTTCCTCTTCTTGTTTTAGCTCATTGCTCCCCACGTGACTTTGCATGTAACCTCATTCTTGCTCTGTCTGTTACCTGGCATGATCATATTCCCATTAGAACTTGTAAAAATATGACCTCTTTAAAGACCCTGTCACTAAATGAGTTCCCATTCTGAGGAACTGAGGTTTAGTACTCCAACATATATATTTCAGGGGAGGGCAAATTCAGTTCATGCACCCTTCCTTACTTCATGCAGAAGGGCATCATGCATAATAAACTGTGTAAGGAGTGTGATATTGAGGGTAAGACCAATTATTTGGGTAGTTTGAGGGTGAAAAAGCCTCACTGGTTCATTCAAAACCATAATATTTCATTTGCAAGGTTTAAATCAGTTGAAAATATCATATATATTTTTAACTCATTTTCCTCTTTTCCAGTTTTCTCTGTTGGCATGACGTAAAGCCACAGGAAATAGTAAAATAACATCAAGTGCACCCATTTGATGTTAAATAAAATGCCTTCTTAAGAGCCACGGCGGACCTTTAGCAAATCATTGCTGAGCTGTTGCACCACAGGCACTGAGGAGAATTTAATCAATTTCTGCCTGATTCAATTACAAAAATCTAAAATATCATTCCTGAATAGGCTTGCTGGAAAACAACGCCATCATATTTAATACTGTTATTGTTCGGTATTACTTTGTACACAGAATCCGTTTGGATAGAAATAATCTAAACTGAATCATGAGGAATTTTCAATGATATTCCTTGCCATCAGTTACTAAATGGTCAGCATTATGCCATGTTTTCTATAAAGTACTAATAGCATTTAAAAATTCCCAATAACTTTACATAATTACCCTGTCTCTGGATAGAAGACAAAATGGGATGGCATGTTTAAACTCCTAAGAGTGAATCACTTTAACAAATTTATGTAGAACCTCTCTAACAAATGTAAATTAACATAAAATGGCATTGAGACCTAAGACAAATGTTCAACCTTAGTATAAATTAATTGTATTATTTTCTGTATTACATGATATAAAACCTCCATCTCAAAAAACTTGTCAAAATCATAAAAGAATTAAGAAATGTCAAGATCATTGTCAACAATTGTGTTGAAATTTTAGGTTATGCAAGAAAGAAAAAGATCTTGTTAGTGAGTTTAATCATAACAGGAACAGCCTGCATCCCAGTTTGAAAAAATAGGAATGGCTCATTGGTCTTACACTATCAGGATGCTTGGAGTTATCAGGGGTCTTGAGTATACAGGTCTCTTGGATTTGGTAACCGACGAACCTCTAGCATTACTGTTACCCTGGCTCCTTCAGAGCACTTAGCCTAACCTGCCACACACTGATAGTGACTGTTTCTCATCTCTGCCGCTTGTCACCAAACCTCATGTAAGCAGTTCCTTCATTGTGAACTAGCAACTTTGCCTGGTGTTTTGTTCCTCGAATTCCTTATGTATCCTTATGTCATTCTGATTCTTAACAACATTAGAATTGGATGGCTATTCATCACAGTATGACTTCTGGCATGGAATAATTTTAATGTCGTGCCAATCAAACTCAAAACTGATGGAATTTGTATCTTGAACGATATAGTCATTGTGGTTGTGGCACATACTAGTTGCAGCTCAAAAGTATATTTGTAGTCAGCCGCATGTACAGCATCATGCTATGCAAAAACAGCAAAAACATATCATTCATTGACAAGCTAAAGAGTAATTTGTGTTTTACAACTCCTCTGTGGATTTTTACATAGATATTTTATAGTGTTTTTAAGGTATGTGTAGAAATTTACAGTTTTGTATGGATTTGAAATGCATTATTGCATTTCCTGTTTAAATCAATGGCATATAGATGCCCACTGCCTAAAAACCCATTATCGAGTTGATTTGCAGGAACTGATTAATTCTGATAAATGAGTAATACTTCGACTACCATTTGATCAGGAGGGGAATAATAGATTTATGAAAAAGCACTCATTGATCCTTATATATTGCAGTAGATCATTATTGACTTTGTTTTGTTCATAGAAATACATTCTACTGGGAATGGAAAATCTAATTCTTCTTACCCAGGGTCTCTGCCTCAGTCAACAAATAGAAGTAAAATTGTTGGTCAACATCCTTAGATGAAATAGAGGGATGAATTATGTTTATATATAACCAAATTAGAGTGGTGTTTGTTTTTATGTGAGTAGTGTTATATGTTATTTTCTCTTCTAATTACAAAACTAGCAAGGCAAAATTTATTAACCCCCTTGTACAAAAAGCTGTTCTATTTTTTAAGCTAGCATGGATGAACAAGTCTACTTGCATGTCTAACAAAAAGAAAAAGAGAGCTGTTATAAAAACATAATGAGTTATCAAGATCGGTATTATTAAACTACTATCATATGCTGACACAGCTTTCATTTAAGTGCACAGAATAAATGAATTGATCTCTCCTGTAAGTGCGACTCAGCTGGGCTTTTATTTGATCATCTCATCGTTATATAATGAACTTGGGCTTGTTCAAGTAGGGCTCTTCTCTTTCTAAAGCTGAATTAGGAAGCATTTCTATAGCGGGCAAAATCACCGACTGCGTGTAGGATACACTGTCTCCACTGTTGAGGACAAAGCTGGTACCAATTGAGGACACAGATGAGAATGAGGTGGGTGACTTTGACGAAGCAGGAATATATCTTCCTTTGCCTTTAAAGCAGAGACTGGCATTTGCATTATAAAAATACTCACATTTGAAATTAATTCAGACTTCACATAAATGCTGATCTTTTTTCAAATTTCATAATTTTTTTGGAGGAAGTAATGAAGAAGTATACTTATCACATTAAGCAAGAACAGAGTTGATTCTTTATTGGGGCCAAGCCTCGAGAAATTATGGCCAATTTGTGATTCCATTTATTATTTTATTCCCTTCATATTCAGTGGAGAAAGCTAGATATAGGTATAAATATAGATGATATGGATATAGATGATATAGATTAGATATAGATACAGATGATAAAAATATAGATTAGATATAGATACAGATGATATAGATATATAGATATAATACACACACAGCCTAGGAAGAGTAGGAAATTGGTTTTAAATTTTTAAAAATAAAATATTCACTATATTCTAAAAATAAAGTTTTATCTAGGTTGTAGAAAGTTTTCCTTTGACAGGGATCACTAATTCACCTGCTGGGACAAGTCAAATTCTGACAACAAGTACTGTTCATTCCTGATCAAAAGTAGTTTCAATGATCAGATGTTTCAAATTTCCAATTATAGAGTGCTAATGATGATAACATGCCACCTTTTCCTCTGTGGTTTCTCATAACCATTTTCCTTTAACCAATAAATCTTTTTTTTGAGGGGAAAGGCATTTTGCAAATAAATAACCTTTTTTCTTTAAAGAAAGGCAGAGGAAGGTATTAAATCTGTTCATGTAAATTTGTAAAACAAAAAAAATTTATGACATTCTCTACATGTGTGTATATTAATTTACTTATTCAAGTATTCTTTCAATTACTTATTCATGCTTTCTGTCAATAAATGTTTGGTGAACCTCATAATGCTGTGCTAGCCATTGTGCTCTGTGTGGTGGTATAACCCTAAGTGTGCCATGTCTTTGATCTTTTAGATTTTTTGGGCTTGGGTAACATAGACAGGTAGGCAATTCAATGTAGTGTAGTAAGTGCTAGCGTAGAGGTAAACTCAGGGTAGAATACTATGTCTCTGTAGGCCATATGTTTGGCATGGGTCCCCCTGGGCTGAAATCAAGGTGGCAGCAGGGCCAGGTTTCTTTCTGGAAGCTCGAAGCTAGGATCCAGTTCCTTGTTCATTCTGGTTGTTGGCAAAATGATCCCCATTTTCTTAGTGGGTAAAGTCATTGCTCAGCTTCTAGAAACCACCCTCGTTCCTAGGCTCATAGCTGTCTGCACTTCAAAGCCAATGACAGAGTCCAGCCTCTCTCATGCTCTTCTCTCCCGCTTCCTCTGCCACCAGCCCCTCCCTCTCACCCCCGTCTTGTCTGCCTCTCCCACTTCTCAGGGCCAAAGCCATTACATTGGGCTGGTTCGGCTAGCAAAGTACAATCTCCCAGTGTGAAAGTCAGCTGATGATGAACTTGAACCATCCACAGCTTTAATTTCCCTTGATCATGTAACAGAACATATTCCTAGATTTCAGGGATAAGGATATAGATATCTTTGTCGAATCATTTTTCTGCCTATCACAATATTCTGTGCATTTTCACTGTATATATTTCTAGGCAGGCATAGTTATTTACTAATGCTTTAATAGGAAAAAACACACATTTTTCTAGAGGTTGGCAAACTTTGTATTACAAAATAGTCTCTCATAACTTCATTGTAGATTGTTCTCCCTGATATATTAGGTGGTTCAGTGTCATTAATTACTTTTTTTGTGTCAATAATTACTTTAAGTATTTTACAATTGCTTCCCTGAGTAACTTCTATTTGTATTTACCTCCAAGTATTAATGATTAGATTATGTTTCATAAACATAATCTTCAGATTTGGGGAGGTTTTTTCATTTTATTACTGTTTCAATCTTTTTATTTGTGGTTGCTCAACATTATATGAGCCCCACTAAACAGAATGAAAACAGTACTTTATATTAACAACAGATTTCTCTTACTCACATAATTATTTCCTGTCTTTCATGTGTAAGTTCCAGAAAACTGTCCCAAAGAAGCTATTCTCACTTGAGGAGGAGCCATTTTGACAGGGTTTAGTTACTGCAGTAACATGACTAAACCTTGCTTTCAGACTCTGAGCCACGTGAGGGAAGAATCACGTGTGGTGATGTCTGGAGACTCGGAGACCTGAGAGTCATTATGCAATAGCTTCACTGAAAATTGAGAAGGTCCTAGAAATAAAAGCACAGAGAAAGGGTCAAATGATGTTTTAGAGATGAAAGTAGGATGAGTTACAGATTTTATGCATGATACGAGGGGAAGAAAGGAGGAGTCAAAGATGACTGTCAGGTCAGTGCCTGGTTCACTGACCATGACTTCCCAAAAATAAGGTCAGAGGAAGGAGAGGCTTTTTCGGGGTAAATTCAGGTTGGGACATGTTCAGGTTGTGACACACCAATGAGGAACTGAAGTTGAGATAATGGTTTTGGAAATCATAATGTCAATACAAAAAACAATTAAGATTACCCAGGGAGAGCAAGCAGAGGGTGAGAGGAACAGCAGAGGACCTGGGAGGAACAGTAATATGTAAAACATGGGCAGAAGAAGAGAGAATACAAGAAAGCATGTGCAGGATGGCATGTGAGAGCGGAGGCAAAAGTCAGAAAAACAAATTCTAACAGCCAGATATTCTAGCCTATCAAATATTTCAGATACATCAAAGAATTTGAAAATTGAGCTATAACTATGGGTGTTGGTAAAGTTCAGGAACTATTATATTTTATAATCCTCAGGAAATAGATGTGGAAAGTTTTAGTCACATACCCAAGAGCATACAGCCGGTAAATAAGGAGACGTAATTTTATCCAAGGGTATTTAACTCCTCAATTTTAATCATTATAATAAACAAACCAAAAAACAAAAAGTTTTTTAAAAGGTCTAAGAAGAAAACTGAATTAAAGGAAAAAAGGTATTTTCATACAAATCGATAATGTCCACAAGCAAACAATAAAAGCAATCTAAGAGGAAACAATATTTTTAATGATATAATTATACCTATACATTTTAATGTAAAGCTTCTACCAAGCTTTCTTTAAAACACCTAGACTGACTCAGAAACACCGGATCTCACAAGAACACGGAAAACTACAAAACATTACAATAATTTGAAAGGAAGTACAAGACCTAAGGGGCTGAACTGAGAATTGCAATTGGCAGCTGACATGAGCTTTGCCAATTGGAGCAGATGGTATGAATATGATTTGGTTCCAAGCCGCAACCTCCCCCTGGTAAGAGACCAGAATTCACACTAACAGAAAACTTGGAAGCTGCCCTCCTACTGCACAGAGCTAAGATTGTCAGGGATCATAGTGTATACTTGCTTTCCCATTCCTACCCTGTTGCAAGTACCTCTCATTATGCAAACTGTAAGATTTTAAAAGAAGGAATGAGAAAAAAGACACTAGGATTGATAGATTGTATCCAGTGAGGTGGTGCTCCAAGACGTTAAATTTTGTGGGTGAGATCAATAGGTGCATCATGAATTGTACCTGCTCGGGATTAAATGGTTTTTTTTTTCTGAATTCTTTTAGCATAGTGACAGAAAGATGTCAGTTTTTTAAAACGATTGTCCCTCAGTCAAGTAAAATTTATATACTACATAAATAAATACTTGCTAGCCCACGGAATGGACCTACGAACTCTACCATCAGTCTACTGTGTATAAACCGAGAAGTCCAGGGTTGCTTGGTCTTGTCCGCTGTACTGAACAGGTCGGTGTATGAGCTTTCTGTTTAGAAAACAAATAAGTGCTAGTGACTCCCTTACTACATTGGCCTGTGCCATGCAAAACACTGCCAAATTGCTGCTTGAATATGAAAACAGAAGGCATCCGCCCAGCCACTCTTTTCTGAAGCTGTCTGAGGAATATACCCAACGGGCAGTGAGAAAACAGGGGGAACCAAAATATTCTTCCTAAACACTGAATCTGCTAGACGATTCTTTTTTCCAAGATAAGAAAATAGAATAAAAAATCCATATGAAACTTACAAAAAAAACAAACAGGAAAGTAAGTAGGGAATAAAGTATTATAGCTTTAAGATTTAGAGAAAGATTTTGCCTACAGAGATTATTCAGTTGTCTGAAATCATAAAATATCTTCAACAACCGCGTGGTCCAGATCTGCCTAATGTTCAACACCATGATTGCCTTTATTCCTGATTTTCAGCATCACTGAGACCTCCAAATTCCTCTTCCTTCTTGCTCACTTTCCTTTTAACTGTGTCACTTCCTATTTAGTGCAGACTCCAGGGTCTCTTTTTTATCTTACTCTGTGAATAACATCAGCTTTTCTTTCTCACTGGGTGCAGCCAAGGAGAATAAGTTCAGAGTTGGGTAAACTCAATGTCTGCATTCTCTAAGCCCCCCGCTAGGTCTGCTGAGTCATGCCAGGAGAAACAACTGTGGAATTGCAAAGATAAAGGTGTCCTCCTTACACTGATGGGCATTTGATTACACTCACACATAAGAGCATGAAAATAAATAATACATATCCAATATCTGTATCCTATGTATAATATATCCATGTTATGTATCATATTATGATATATATGCAACCTTATATGTATGTGTACATTTATTTCCACACTCTTGCTTCTTCCCCCCAGTGGATTGGTTGGGTTGTAGCTTCCAAACTGTCTCCAACCATGTACTGATTTACCTCTTCCTTTCGGCACAGGACCTTGCTCTATACAACCAATACGCCCATCAGATGAAAAGACATTCCAATTTCTATCACTGAATTTAAAGATCACCTGTATTGCTATTAGAATTTTTTTCTTCCTGTTGAAGAAGGTGTGTTTTCTGTCCAAGCAGGAACACAACAGGAAAGATACTTGTTAGCATGTCTAAAATGTTTAGGGAAGAAACCCCTCATTGAAAATGTCTCACCTCCTGCCAGGACTTTCAAATGTCTGTCTGGAATTCAAAGAAGTGAAAAATCTGCCTATAATTACATGACCGTACAAGGTAACTCCAATTTCAAGGTAGCTCACCACCTTTGCAGGTGCAGCAGCAAGAAGTGCAGCTGCTATAAACATCAAGGGGACATTTAGTTTGTTTTTCAGGATTTTACCAAAAAGTATTCATTAACTTGTCTTTTTGAAGTTGATATTCTGTGCTTGTAATAAATATGTAGCATGTGCTAAAGGGATAAAGCCCATAGAAAAAAACAAAGCAATGTAAAGAGAGTGAGTCATCCTTGGTAGAGATTTGTAATTTAAATGGGTTGTCAGGATGGCCTGATGGAGAAGGTATCTTCTGGGCCAATACTTAAGGAGGCAATAGATTCAGCCTTTCTTAATTAAAGGATGCCCCAAAAGGGAAAAGCTACTAATAGGAGCCTCACACACTAATGCCTTCTGATGTCTAATTTATGACAGCTCTTTTTTCTACTATAGCCAATAATACAGTCTTGGTGTAAAACTGCATACCCT
>VMDR010032220.1:0-11795 GCA_007922815.1 Macrotus californicus
GCCTATTGATTTCCGGGAGAGGAGAAGGGAGGGAGGGAGGGAGAGAGGAAGAGAAACATCAAAGTGAGAGGAACACTGATCAATTGCCTCTTGTATGCACCCTGACCAGGGACTGAACCTGCAACCTAGGCATGTGCCCTGATCAGGAATTGAACCCACAGCTTCTTGGTTTACAGGACGATGCTCTAACCAGTGGAACCACGGTGGCCAGGGCAGTCCGATCTTTAACTGTCACACATGGGTATGGGACTAGCTAGTTCTGTGTTTTCCCCGTTCTACCAGTCTCTGTGTGGTTCCTTCTTTAGACCCTTAGTTATGGGACTTATGGTCAGCTAAATTTCAGGTGGTTCTGCCGTTCAGTTGCAAATTTGGTGTGGTCGTGGGAGAAGGTATTTACTGACTCTGCCATCTTGACTGCAAGCTTGGAGAAAGATCTTTAAGCATAGCAGTTTGGGAGGTGAGTAAGGAACAGTTTATTGTATTGCCCTGGGGATTTATATATTAATTTTTTACTTTTCTGCTACTTTATAGCCACGCAGGCGGCAAGATGGGCAAACAGCTGTCCTCACTTCTCTCACGTCTTCATTACACAGCAAGCTTGTCCCTTGAAGCATGTAACACAGGCGACGACCGGTGCTGAACCGGGGGAAGACCTGCCGCGCAGGCAAGGGGCTAGGATGTGAGTCTCCTGTATGTGGGCTGGCTTGGAAGAAAAGATGTTCACAGAGAAGGTGTTTTCTGATCACGGGCAGCTGCTGCCGGAGTAGCCATCGTATCGACCTCCTGCTTTCCTTGTTCTCTTTTCCTTTGGGCCTGGGTCAGAAACACCTTTGCCCCTCTGGCTGGTGTCTTCTTACGCCTCTGCTTCATCTGCCATGGCCCTGGGCTGGAGCTCTCTGATCGAGGTGGTTTCTGCGTAACCCTTTTTATAGGATGCGGGATTCAGTTTGCCTATATTTTGTTGAGGCTTTTTGCATATGTATACATGTTCATGAAGTATATTAATCTGTAATTTTCTTGTATCTTTATTCAGGTTTAGTATCAGGACAATGCTGGCTTCATGAAATGAACTGGGAGGCATTTCCTCTTCCATTTTTTGGAAGAGTTTGTGAAGGACTGTTGTTAATTCTTTAAACATTTGGTAGAATTAGTGTTAAAACCATCTGGTCCTGGGCTTTTCTTTGTAGGAAGTTTCTGATTACTAATTCAATCTCTTTACTTGTGTAGGTATTGCCTGATTTTCTATTTCTTATTGAGTCAGTATTGGTAGTTTGTGTCTTTTTAGGAATTTGTACATGCATGTTCATAGATTCCCTTATAGTTCTTTTGTTTTTGTAAGATTGGTAGTAATGTCCTCCCTTTCATACCTGATTATTATTATTATTATTCAAGATTTTATTTTATTTATTTTTAGACAGAGAGGAAGGGAGGGAGAAAGAAAGGGAGAGAAATATCAATGTGTGGTTGCCTCTTGCATAGCCCCCAGGCATGTGCCCTGACTGGGAATCGAACCAACGACTCTTCGGTTCACAGGCCGGCACTCAGTCCCCTGAGCCCCACCAACCAGGGCCATACCTGACTTTAATAATCTGATTCTTCTCTCTGTTCTGCTTGGTCAGTCAATTAAATGTTTGTCTACAAAGAAGCAATTTGGGGTTTTGATGATTTTCTCTGTTTTTCTGGCCTCTATTTCACTTATTTCTGCTTCAATCTTTATTATTTTCCTCTCTCTACTTGCTCTTGGTTTACTTTGCTCTTCTTTTTCTAGTTCCTTAAGATAGAAGATTGGATCATTGATTTGAGATCTTTCTTTTTCCAGAGTGTGGAAGAAGAAATAAAAATAATTCTTATTAACTCCTCATGCCCTCATCTCAGGGCATGCTGGCTCATGGAATCCTTTATTTTTAATGATTGCCTGAGCAGATGGCCTGTTTGCCCTAGAACTGGGGCCAGCTCGTACATATTTTAGCTTTTGTAACTCATATGTCTGTGTTGCAACTGCTCGATCCACTCTTGTAATACAAATGCTGCCATGGACAATATGAAGAAATGGACATGGCTGTGTCCCAATAAAACTTTATTCCTAAAACAGGAAGTGACTAGGATTTGGCCAGTGGGGTGAAGTTTGCCAACCCTTGCCCCTGGAACATTAAAATTTAGAAGATATAAACATTTCAAATAATGACTTTTAAAACTTGCAAAAATTTTGCATCATCCTGCACCCTCCCAAACTGTCCCCCTCATCTCTCGGAGGTGTTGGTGGCAGGCCTGCTGCACGGGGCCAGACTCGGTGGCCAGTGGAAGAGGTGGTGAGCCGAAGCCCCTCCTTACTCCCCGCCCCAATCACCTTTGTGGACCTGAGGGCTTCCTTAGGGCCGCTTACCCTGGACACCAAAACACCCAGCTTCGGCCTGTACTGTTATGTCTAAAGCATTTATTAGTGGCTTCCATGCTCTGTGCTGGACTCTGTGCAAAAGCAGTGGAGGACTGGAGAACTTTTATAAACCTGACATGGACCTGGGGTTTTTGTTATGAGTGTTAAGACCTATGCAGGACTTAGAGTCAACCAACTGGAACCTGGAGCCGAGGACTTCAGGTCAGAAGGGGAGGCGTGCAGAGGGACAGCCCTGGTCTTCTAGGCACTCAAAGGCGAAAAGAAAAATGTCTATGGTTGTGAGAGCACAATCTTTCCAAAAGAAACACCTCGCAAGGCAGGTTTCCCCCTGAACATAGGTCACCGTCTCTCTTTAAAGTGGTGGGTGGTCACCGCTTTCCCTGCCCTGCCCCGATTCCTGTGCTAGAGGGCTGGAAGTTTCTCTGTGGAGAGTGAAAGAGGGAAAGGAATGTCTGTGATGACAAACTCTAAGAGGAGATAAAAATGCATTTAATATATAGTAAACTCTGGGGATGCTTATCCATTAAACAAACCAACAGGCACATTTACCAATGAAGAGGAGCATTCATGGTTGGAAGGTGGACCACCTCCGGGGTGGCTGGATTGCTTTGGGGAGGGCCAGCGGTCACTGCCACGCCCCTCACAGGGGGAGGCCGGAGCTCTGGCCAGTCTGTGTTTGCTGGTGGTGATCGGGTGTGGGGAGCCTGGGTCCTGGGCTGCTTTTCTCCACACGGATGCGCTGTGCTACGTGTGCTTGACGTAGTTGTTGCATAAACAGAATCGTAGTCTTAATGTGTTTGTTTTTATTTTTCCTTTGTAAAATTATTTTTAAGTTGAAGATGATATTCCTTGTACCCAGTTAACACATTGGAGATAAAGAAAAAGTTGGTTTCTCTCACGCTCGGGTCTTCATATGGCACCTTTCCCTGTGCTCAGCTGCATACATTTACGGATTTTTGAAGTGCTGTTTGTTTTTATGGAAATGGGGACGAGTTTCATGCTCTGTTCCGTGGCTGAATTTCTTACTTAACAATAAATCACAGACATCCCACAAGGTCAATTTAAAGCCATGCTTTTAAAAAAATCATTTTTAATTCTTATTCTATTACAGTTGTCCCAATTTTTCCCCCTTTGCCCTCCTCCGCCCACCCCACCCCCCACTCCCACAGTTGGTCCCCACACTGTTGTCCATGTCCATGGGTCATTCATGAATGTTCTTTGTCTAGTCCCTCCCCCTTCCTCTACCATTATCCCTTTCCCACCTCCCCTCTGGTCACTGTCAGTCTCTCCCACGCTTCCACGTCTGCGGTTCTACTTCGTTTGTTAGTTTATTTTGTTCATTAGATTCCTCTCATAGGTGAGATCACATAGAATTTGTCTTTCACCAACTGGCCTATTTCACTCAGCATAGTAGTCCGCAGTTCCATCCATGCTGTCGCAAACGTTCCTTCTTTCTCTCTGCTGCGTAGTATTGTATAAATGTACCGCAGTTTTTTGGTCCACTCATAAGGGTGCTTAAGCTGTTTCCAGCACTTGGCTACTGTAAATTGCACCGCTGAGGACATCGGGGTGCACAGGTTCTTTTGAATTGATGATTCGGGATTCTTAGGGTATATACTCAGCAGGGTCAAAAGGCAGTTCCGTTTTTTGTTTTTTAGTTCCATACTGTTTTCCAAGGTGGCTGCCCCAGTCTGCATTCCCACCCACAGCACGCCAGCACCAAACTGCTAAACCTGTTTTTTTAACTACCTAGTATTACATAATGTGAGTGTATCATAACGTTATGGCACATTCATATTCTCTTCACTCTTGTTCTCCCCTGTAAGAGTAGTTTTATTCCTTTCTCATTCGTAATAGTCTATTTCTGTGTTTTCTCTTAATTAGGCTGCCAGATGTTCATGTATTTTATTGACCTTTTCAAAAAGATTTTATTTAGTTTTAGAGAGAGGGAAAGGGAGGGAGAAAGAGAAGGAGAGAAACATCAATGTCTGGTTGCCTCTCACGTGCCCCACACTGGGGGCCTGGCCTGCAACCCAGGCATGTGTCACAACCAGGAATCGAACCAGCGATCCTTTGGTTCGCAGGCCGGCACTCAATGCACTGAGCCACACCAGCCAGGGCTATTACTGATCTTTTAAAATATCAGCTTTTGTTCACTGTGTTCTTTCTTTTGTTATTTTTCTTCTGTTTCCATTCATTTCATATCTCCTTTTATTAAGCCCCAGGATTTGGCGTTAGGTAGTCTGGCTTCACAGTCTAAGCTCCTAACCACCATGCTCTTTCACTCATGCTCAAAAGCCTTGTCTTTTTTTCTGTTACTGGCATCTTTGGGCCACAAACTGATTTCTGGTACAAATCCGAGAGAGGGGCTGTGCTGGAGTTCCTGGAAACAAAAGGCAGAGTTTACCTCTTGGCCCACTTCACGTGAGCAAATTCTGTTCTCCAGCTGGAAAAAGAAACAATCAGTTGGGAAGCTCCAGACATGATGGCCATATTGAAGTTCCAGCGTCCTCTGCATGTCAGAGACATCGGGTGCCTGGGAGGTAGATGCCAATACAAACGTCATTACCACATTTTTATCATCTGTTATTTAAACCCCGGTTCATCTGGCCATGAAGAGTCCTGTGACCTGCCCAAACACTGATGGAATATCATCATTATCCCCATCACACCTTGGTATTTCGTCAGGAGTAAGTTTGAGTTTGAGATGAACGTAGGAAAACATGGATCTCTCATTTCCTCTCCTCTCCTCTCCTCTCCTCTCCTCTCCTCTCCTCTCCTCTCCTCTCCTCTCCTCTCTGTCTCCATCTCAGAGATGATGGTATTTTCCCCACACTTACTGGGTTTCCCTCTTTACCTAAATGTAGAAGGAAATACCTAGTGTTAACCTGGGGAGCAGTGCCACTGATGTATCTGGTTGCAACGTGAACCAATCTCGGTGAAGACTGGGGCCTTCCTTGTGAGCTCCCCGCAAATACAGAAGTTGCATGACCCTCTGGTCTTTACGTAACAGGCTGGACCTTCACGGCGTCTGCTTCCCAGAGCACTTGGCATATGGCAAACATATTACGGAGTATTTACTGAATGTTTGCAACTTACTTAGCAAATGCAGGGTATCTGAAGAGGTGCCAACAGCATAAACATCTTTGTTTTTTAAGATGTTTGCTTTCTTGGTGGTGGCAGGGGAGAAAAACTTACATACACTGAATGATGGCATATGGAACCAGATAATCAATTGCATGGCCCTGGTAGTAAGCATAATATTTATTCAGACAATGGGGATGAGGAAAGGCTTCATGGGAAAGGAGGAACCTGATGGAGGCCCCAGAAGAATTTCCTCCCTTTGAGAACAGCCAGAGCAGGGGTCCAGTGTCAGTGAGGAGAGTGACTCACTGGCCAGGGGGATGGTGACGAGGTGGACCTGATGAGAAAAGGAGGCTGAGGAATTATGGGAAATAGGGCTGGCTGATGTTATTTTCAAATATTTATTTAAAATCATGTTTCAAATATTTTTTCCAAAGTAAAATCACGACTCTCAGGCAAGTATAAAATAAAATGTAGTAAAGATTTTATTCAAGTCATTTAATTAATGGAGGAGTCCCCAAGATGTTAAGGAGCAGTTGAGATGCTAGGTGTGGGTCCTGGGTGACTATGGAGCAAGTCTATACATCAGAATTTAGGCAATTTCATAAATACATGTAACGGCAAGTTGGCTGGGTTAGACACAAGACTGATTAACGCCTTGTAGGATGGCAAACCTGAATCTTTTGGATTACCTGTTTTACTGGACAGAAGTTATTTGCATCTCTGCTGGAAAAAAATGTTAACATGTAACCACTCATTCTGGGACATTTAATATCTCTAATCAATAGTAACCTGAGTAGAACTAAATACATTCACCTGGATAGTCCTTGGGGGGCCTTTGTTCCATATAACATGGAAAGGATGTGCTGCCCACTTTTTCTCCTATTTCCAAGTTTTAGATAATTTTTTTAATAATAGTGACCTACAAAAAAAAATGGATAAAAGTAGATTTGCTTCAGTGCCCTTTCAAGGCTCTGAGATGGAACCCCCTGAGCATTTTTGTTCTCTGTTTAGTTCTTGAATAACTCAAAGAGAAGGCCAAATGTCTCTTTGGCCCAGAACCCCATCTTCTTCCTCCCATAATCTCTTCATTTTCGTTTCCACTGCTAATCATCTGGCTCCAGGCTTGGGGGTGGGTGTTCATTCTCCCCTCTGTATGATGGTAGAGAGGTCGATGAGAAGAAATGCCTGAGGCAGGTTCCCTGCAGAAGGGCTCTTTTAACCCTTTGCTGTTCCCAGGGCCCAAGCTGACAAGGGCCAGCAGGGTCCTCAGCGCCCGCCCAGCCCAGGTGCTCTGCCAGTGGGCTCCCGGTGCTTGTCTCTCTGTGGACTCTTCCTACTGAGAACTACCTGTTAGTGTGTTGCAGGTGCCATGTACATCGCCGGCTTCGCTGAATCCATCTCAGACTTACTGAGCCTCAGGAGTATCTGGGCTGTGCGAGGAATTTCAGTTGTGGTGCTTCTGGCCCTGCTGGGGATTAACCTAGCAGGTGTCAAATGGATCATCCGCCTGCAGCTGCTGCTGCTGCTCCTGCTGGCTGTGTCCACACTGGACCTCGTGGTGGGCTCTTTCACACACCTGGACCCAGGTAAGCCTTGGGAGTTCCGCAGATGGCCTTACAGGGTCTGCACTGCTCTCTACAGATGGTAATCTGCAAGACCACCTCCATGTGCTCTACCTATGGGTGTGCGCGGATCCCGGGCCGGTGAGTGGGTGCCGTGGGGCAGCTGCAGCGGCACCAAGGCCCGTCCTCACATGGATGTTTCCACTTAGCACATTTCCCACGTTTCTTTCTCTGATAAAAACCTGGACAATTTAGTAAAACAATAAAATTGAACTGGAGAGATAAACATCAAATTCATAATGGTGGTTAGGTGTGTGGGCAAGAACTAGATCTGGGTAAAGAAAACAGACTTTAATTTTATCTGTCATACTTAAAAATTATTTAAAAGAATTTGATGTAAATATAGCAAATGTTAACAATTGTCATTTGGGGGGGATGGAGATACATATAGGTTTGATTATAATTTTGTTTATTAAAATTTTTTCCAAGTAAAAATGTGAATCTCTTAACTAAGTTTAAAGAAAGAAAATAAGCAGCCAGGTACAGTCTGCGGCGCTGGGAATCGGCATCATACACTGGTAGCTCAGGCCTGGTCTTCTCAGCCGTGGGGTGCTGGGCAACCCTCGTCCTCAGTCCTCAGGCTTTGAGAGGGAAGGCCGTACGCAGACTGGCCATAACTTGTTAGCTTTGCGATTTGGGTTGGTTAAGCATCAAACGTCTTTCTTTCCAGAGTACAGAGCTATTCCTAGGATGCTGTAGGAAAAAGTTGACTGCCTGATAATTCACACTTCAGGGACTCTGTCTTTATGTGGCAGCAGTGACCAGGCATCCACATCGGAATAGAGACAAGGGAGATGAGGTCACCAGCTGCGTTTTTAAGCAAAAGGAAGAGGAAAAGAAAGAGAAACAGAAAAACTGATCCACAGCACAGTCGCCTCTAATGGTGGTGGGGATGGCGTTTGCCCAAGCGGTGACATGCTGGGCATTTTGTCAGCGCCTCATGTGGCTGATGTCCTGTGATTCCCTACCATGACCTCACGAGGGAACAGTCATCCCCGTTTTACCGATGAGGAAGCTGGAGCTCAGAGGTTATGCAGTTCATGGCAATGCACGGCAGAGCAGAGAACGCACTAGGTCTGCGGGACTCTAAACTGGGCTGTTCTCTGACCGGCGGGCGGGGCCTGTCTGCAGGCTGCTGGCTGTCTGCTTCCGGTAGCAGCTCCGCTTTGCCCCCTCAAGGCTGCCCCTGACGTGAATTCTGCTGAGGCTCGTCTTTCCTAAAAATGTTGGTTGAATGGAGGTCAGAATTTAGTTGGTACGACACACTGTTCTTCATACATTCTTCTTTTAGAAAATAGTCACTCCCCTGGGCTCCCTGAGTGTCCCCTAACTGCGACTCTGGCATCCTGGCTCCCTCTAACCCCAGGCCGTCCAGGCTGCCCCATGACCCAGCATGTGCAGAAGGGGCCCCTGGACCCACTCCGAGGCTAAGGTCCAATACAGTGTCCAGACAGATCACTTGAAGCCTGGGCGTTGCAGCTTGCTAAATATTTGGAGCATCTCCGTGGGAGGGAAGGGGTGATTTATTTTTCCTGGCCTTGCACTGCCCCGTAGAGACAGACAAGCCACACCCTGAGGGAGACCGGCTGACTGTCTGGTCCTCAAACTGTCACCGAAGGAGAGAGAGGATCTACTAGTCTACTTGTCTCCCTGGCTCCGGGGTGCTTCCCCCTCCGTCTCTACGGTTGCTGGACGGACATAATTAGTGAAACTACAGGGAGATGCTCTGGCCTCTTTGAAACCTCACAGGGCTGGTATTTTCCTTCTTGATGAGAGCTTTTCTTGGCTGCTCTTGCAAGTTACTCCAAATATTTCTTCTTCCTTCTGGCCATTGCATGAGCAGGGTGTAGTGTGAAAAGAAATCTATTTTCAATCCTTCCCATAGCAACTAGCCCCTCTAATGATCTGTTTTTGGTATCACCAATGTTTTGTGTGGGGCTACTTTCTTTGTGGTTAAAAACCCAAACTTGAACTAGATCATAAACTTTTAGAATGAATTCAGTAGAATAACTGTTTTAAAAAATGACATATACATAGACATTCGAAAAAAAGGCTAGAGGAAAGACTGGAAAGAACCGTGTCTGCCTGCTCATGGCAATTATCCTTCTGCTGAGATTATGGGTGGCTATATTATTTGATTTCCACTTTTCCTTCCATTGATTAGTGCCGCTTTAAAGAAAAATTAATAGACTTCCGTCTTTAGGGCAGTTTCGGATTCACAGAAAGTTGAGCGGATAGTACAGAGGTTCCCACAGCCTCCCTCCCTCCCTCCCTCCCTCCCAGCCCTAGCTGTCCGCACTGGTCACGCCTCGCACTGGTGTGGTGCATTTGGTACAGCTGATGAGCCAATGGTGACACGTTATTATTAATCCAAGCTCACAACTTAGATTAGGATTCACCCCTTGTGTTGTATAGTTTTGTGAGTTTTGACAAATGTACATATAATGACATGCATCCACCATCTTTGTGTGATACAGAATAGTTTTAATGCCTTAACAAGTACCCGGTGCGCCACCTGTTCATCCCCCTGCCCCAGCCTTGAACTCCTGGCAGCCACTGTTTTTGTTTTTTTACTGTCTCTGTAGTTTTGCCTTTTCCAGAATGTCCTAGAGTTGGAATCATACAATATGCAGCCTTTTCAGGCTGTTTTCTTTCACAGAGCAATAGTTTCTCCATGTCTTTTCATGGCTTAGCAGTTTATTTATTTATTTTTTGTCACTGAATAATATTCCATTCTATAGCTGTACTACGGTTTTTTTTTAATGCATTCACCAACGGAAGGACAATTTGGTTGCTTCTCGCTTTTGACGATCATGAGTAAACCTCCTATAAACATTCACGTCCGCGTGTTTGTGGGGATACAACTCGCTAACCCATTTGAATAAACACCTAGGAGCGCGATTGCTGGATCGCACGGTGAGGCCATGTTTACCTTTGTAAGAAACTTCAAATCTGCCCTCCAAAGCAGTTCTGTGCCATTCTGCGTTCCCCTCAGCAGAAAATGAGAGTTCCTATTGTTCCACATCTTTAGTATTTCTCCTAGTTTATCTTTTAGAAGTTTTATAGTTTTATGTTTTACATTTAGGTCTATGATCCATTTTGAGTTAATTTTTGTGTAAGGTAAATATCTAATTTTTTTTTTTTTTGCATGTGGATGTCCAGTCATTCCTGCACCATGTGTTAAAATGACTGTCCTGCCTCCCTTGAATTGCTTTTGCTCCTTTGTCAAAGATCAGTTGACTATGTTTGTATGAGGCCATTTCTGGGCTCTTTATTCTGTTCCCACTTTTAATCTCCAGAGGGTGAGTGGTACAGGTATCAGTATTCCTACTGAACAAATTACCCCCACATACACTGGCACAAAACAACAGTAAGTATTTATCTGTTCTTGCCTTTTCCGTGGGCCGGGAATCAGGCTGTGGCTTGCCTGGTGGTTCTGGCTCAGGGTTCCCCATGAGGTCCAGTCAGATGTCGACAAGGAGCTGTGGTCGTCTGAAGACTTGACCGAGGCTGGAAGATCTGGCTGGCAAGTTGGTATTGGTTGTTGGCAGGAGGCCTCAGTTTCTTTCCTGAAAGCTGCTTAGGTGTCCTCCTTGGAGAACTGTTTATTCAGGTCCTTTGTCCATTTTTTAATTGGCTTTTTTGGTGTTTTTTTGGTGTTGAGTTGTATAAGTTCTGGATATTAACCTCTTATCAGGTGTATTGGCAAATATATGCTCCCATTCAGTGGGTTGTATTTTTATTTTGTTGATGGTTTCCTTTGCTGTGCCAGACTTTTTAGTTTGATGTGGTCCCATTTGTTTATTTTTTTTCTTTCCCTTGCCTGGGAGATATCTCAGAAAAAATATTGCTATAAGCAATGTTGAAGATTTTCCTGCCTGTTTTCCTCTAGGATTTTTATGGGTTTGGGTCTAACATTTAAGTCTTTAATCCATTTTTTTAAAGTATATTTTATTGATTATGCTGTAACAGTTTTCCCAATTTTTCCCCCTTTATCCCTCCTCTACCCTGCATCCCCCCAACCCTCCAGCATCCCCCTTGCCCTTAGTTCATGTCCATGGGTTGTTCATATAAGTTCTTTGAGTTCTCTGTTTCCTATACCACTTTTTATCTCTCCTGTCTATTTAATCAGCTTAACAATAACCCACAACCTTCGGACCAACTTCCGCATCTATTTTATGCCTACCAGTTATGCTGCTTCTTCCCTGTGACTTTTTCCCCTATTTCTCCTCTCCCCCTCCCCACTGACATCCCTCCATGTGATGTCCATTTCTCTGATTCTGTTCCTGTTCTAGTTGTTTACTTAGTTTTTGTTTTTTAGATTCAGTTGTTGAAAGTTGTGAGTTTGTTGTCATTTTACTGTTCATAGTTTTTTATTTTCTTCAATTTCTTAGATAAGTCCCTTTAACATTTCATATAATAAGGTCTTGGTGATAATGAACTCCTTGAACTTGACCTTATCTGGGAAGCACTTTATCTGCTCTTCCATTCTAAATGATACCTTTGCTGGATAGAGTAATCTTGGATGTAGGTCCTTGCCTTTCATGACTTGGAATACTTCTTGCCAGCCCCTTCTTGCCTGCAAGGTTTCTTTGGAGAAATCAGCTGACAGTCTGATGGGCACTCCTTTGTAGGTTACTGTCTCCTTTTCTCTTGCTGCTTTTAAGATTCTCTCTTTATCTTTTTTCTTG
>VMDR010032221.1:0-11810 GCA_007922815.1 Macrotus californicus
GCCTGTAAGGTTTCTTTTGAGAAATCAGCTGACAGTCTGATGGGCACTCCTTTGTAGCTTACTGTCTCCTTTTCTCTTGCTCCTTTTAAGATTCTCTCTTTATCTTTAATCTTGGGTAATGTGATTATGATGTGCCTTGGTGTGTTCCCCGGGTCCAACTTCTTTGGGACTCCCTGAGCTTCCTGGACTCCCTAGAAGTCTATTTCCTTTGCCAAATTAGGGAAGTTCTCCTTCATTATTTTTTCAAGTAAGTTTTCAATTTCTTTTTCTTCCTCTTCTCCTTCTGGCACCCCTATGATTCAGATATTGGAACGTTTAAAGACATCCTGGAGGTTCCTAAGCCTCTCCTCATTTTTTTGAATTCTTGTTTCTTGGATGTTTCTTTCTTTCTTTTGGTCTACACCATTGATTTCAGCCCCGTTTTTCTTCTCATCTCTGTTGGTTCCCTATACATTTTCCTTCATTTCCCTTATTGTCGCCTTCATTTGTTTATCTAATTTGTGACCAAATTCAACCAAGTCTGTGAGCATCGTGATTACCAGTGTTTTGAACTGTGCATCTGATAGGTTGGCTATCTCTTCGTCACTTAGTTATATTTTTTCTGGAGCTTTGATCTATTCTTTCTTTTGGGCCATTTTTGTTGTCTCAGGTGCACCTGTTACATAGTAAGGGGCGGAGCCTTAGGTGTTCACCAGGGCGGGGAAACCCACACTGCTGCATTGTGACGCTGATTGTGGGGGAGAGGACAGAGAGGGAACAATGGCACTTGCTCCGCTCTCTGCCAGTTTTCTCCAACGCACTTTCCTGTGAGTCTGGGAGTTTCTCCCGCTGCCGCTGCCTCAACCCCCACAGGAGCTTTCAATTAGAGGCTTTGAGGCTTTATTTCCCCACATTGAAACTCTGGGTTGCAGGGTCTGTCTCGCTCCCCAGCTGTTCCTCCTGGTTTATCCGCACGAGGGAGTGGGACTCCCGGTTCGCAGTCGCCACCTCTCCCGGCCCGCCGTGCCGATCCACCAGCCGTCTTGCGTGCGCGAGTCCTCTCTGCCTGGTCCACCTTGCCCCTCCTACTGGTCTGGATGAAAGTTTCTCCTTTAGTTCCTTGGTTGTTGGACTTCCATACAGTTCGATTTTCTGTCGGTTCTGGTTGTTTTTTGTTTTAAAATTTGTTGTTGTCCTTCTTTTGGTTGTGCGAGGAGGCACAGTGTGTCTACCTATGACTCCATCTTGGCCGAAGTCTCTATAAATTCATCTTAACTAGTTACATGTGCACAGATACTATTTTCAAAAAAGGTTAAGTTCTGAGGCTCCCTTTTGAGAGGACATTATTCAACCCAATACAGACTATTTTCCTGAGTCTTCCTGTTTGCTGATCCATTAACATTTTCCATATGAGGTCTTCATTTTTCAGTACATTCTTTATATTTTTGGTCATTATGTCTTCAAATATTCCTTGACCAAGTTTACTTTTCTGCCTTTCAGGGATATTGTCCAACATTTCTATTCATTCTCCCTAACTCTTTTCTCAACCTTCTTATATTTTCATTTCTTTAGGATGCCTTTTGGGAGCAAGCTTCAATCTATCTGACTGCTGACTATATTCATTCTGGCACTCATCCATTCATTAAGCTAGTTCCTAGTGTTACAATTTAGGCTTAATTAACCCTAACCCTAAAATATTTCTCCTCTACGCAAGGCTACCCCACCTCTCATTTCTCTCTTTAACAGGCATCACTCCTGCCATGAGCTCATGTCAACCTATTACATTTCTTCTCATGAGTTTAGCCTGCCAACAGTTTGAAATATTGATTGTCCTCTGACCTCATCATTATTCTTTCCCTTTTGATATGTCCACACACCTCACAAACTACCCTTTGTTGAGAGAAAGTGTGATGAGGTGAAATGTGAGTTCCAAGTACATGCTCTTGAGTCTTGGCTCTGCCGCTCCATAACCTTCAGCAATTCACCAGACTTCACATGCTCAGAGACCTTGTCTGAAAATAATGGGTGAGAGAGTAAGCAGAGCACATCTACCTCTGTCATGTGACACTGGCACCCCAAAATGAAAATATTATGTGTACTTGTCCAAATCCAATTTTCCTCTTTATAATTGTGGTAAAGCTCTGCCTATTTATGCTGCTTGCAGACATGCTTTCTCAAACTTTAATTTCACTGGTGAAGAAAAACTCTCCAGAAACTATGAAAGGGACAAAAGTAGAGAAAAGTATAAGAGCCAGTATCATGTGATGCGAGGATTCCTGCATCTCCAGATCGGAAACTGCCTGCAGGGTTAAGATAAATATTAAATACTTATATTCCACTCATATGAAAATGGCAGAGAGCAATTTTATTTTAAGCGAACAGAAAATTGCTGATTCTTTTTTGCCAAACAAGAAGGCTGGATGTACCAATATTCTTTGGAATTCTCAGAAAAAAAAAATCATCTCCTGGGAAATCTATTTCTTAATAAATATGGATATGATGGCTTCTAACATCCAGAGAATCAAGAACTGGGTTAGGGATCTCAGTCCATGGTTTATGCCCTTAAACTTATTTAGTGGGCTTTGGCTAAGACAGAAATAGAAGGGACTAGGTTCATTCCAGAAATAGCAACTAAGGCCTACATATACTACTTTATAAGTGAACAGAAGAATATTAATGAAAACTAATGTCATATTTTTTGCCAATTAATTTTTTCCATATTCCTTAGTAATGTTATTTTATTTCGAACTAAAAATATGTGCCTTTAGGTTTTAATGAATCTCCACGTTCCAGCTTTTCAGCTCTAGAAGTTATTTGTATCCTCTCTACCTTTCTATTGCCTATAATTCTCACTAAGTAGTAACATCATATTATTTTTAGAACTTTGTCTTCAAAATTTAGTGAATAAAAAGAAAGTAATGAAAAGGTCTCTACTATTCCCATTTAATTTATGACTTAGTAGATGTAATCAGTCATTTTCTTATAGAACTAGAGAGGCAACCCAACTTGCAGTGGAATAAGGTTCAATGGCCACCAAAGCAAATGCCTCAAAATGTAAAATGTACTGTTTTCAACAGGGATGACAAATTACTTCAGGATAGATCAGCTTTCTTCCTGATTTGCTTTTAGATGTTATGATCCAACCAATGTAACTGCCATATGCTTCTGTACTTGTCCCCCCAATAACCTCTAGCATTTTCTAGCATAGAAGGACCTAAGAGATTGCTCAGACCCAGTCCTCTCATTTTGGAAATATCAACTATCTAGCAAGTCAAGTGGCTTACTCAAATTCACAGAAATTTAGAGGGTCTCCTTTAGAAAAATGCTATTTATAACAAATATTGTGTATGGATTTCTCAAACTTGAAAATTTAAGATTTCAGGGACTCCACTCTGAGGCATACCAAATTAAAGATAACTCTGTCACTTTAGGGCTCAGATGGCAAACACAAGGCCCGTGGGCCGAATCCGGCCTTCCACATTGTTTTATATGGCCCGGCACCTTGTTTCTACTCAGCGGCAGTGTCAAACTCTTGCTTAACTGTTAAGGAGCAGTTACATTCATACAGTCCTAAAATCACATCCGTCCCTTTGAAGGCAACTGCAAGGCTGGTGTGGCCCCCGGTGAAAATGAGTTTGACACCCCTGCTTTAGGGAATCTCTTGGTGCCCAAACTACATGATAGTACTTCTTATATGATGGTCACCTGGTGATTCAGTATATGTGCCTTTGCTTATTTTTTTCATATTATTTCATCAAATGAAAAACTCAGTACTTTCTAAGCAATGTATATATAAAGCCTTATTGAATCCTCTTGATGACACTGTGAGGAACATCCTTCATACACCAACACTTATGCAACTCTTTGAATCCTTGTCATGCATCAGTTCCTCAATTTAAGAATCACTGTGTTCAAAGGATATTAAACCTTCAAGCCTATTGATATGTATGGCTAAATATCTCTTAGGCAATGTTTCTAAAAATTACATTGAAAAGCAATATAAGGAGAAAGCCAATTTCTCCATAACTTTATCAGCACTGAGTTTTCTCTGATTAACCAAACCTCTAATAAAAATGTGTTTGTACTTAGGGAAATAATGTAGGGGAAAATGATTTCTTCTAACTCTCCTAACCAAAACAATCTGCCATGAGAATGGACTTCCCCTGGACAACCAGGAAACCAGACAGGATGAAAAGGATCATTCTTTTGGTTAAAAGAATAAAAAGCTTGTATTTTTTTATCTTGAAAAATAAATGTAATTCCATGATAGCTGGAGTTTGCTTTAAAAATAACCTGCTGTTTTTAGATCCTGACATGACTCAGCAAATGGCAGGAACCTAGACCAACTCTAAAAGGCATGATCCTCTTCGGAGGAAGCAGAAAAAATCATACAGCACATCTGAATCCCAGACACTTAGACCAACTGGTAAATGTGTTTCTTTTTAAATTCCCTTCATGTAAAAACTGGGTGCTCAGATGTTAACCAAAAATGTACATGAGCTTGAAAAGCTGCTGTCTAGTGGATCCCAAGACTAACTTTCACAGAAAAAAAAAATGACATGTCTTCTAACTGAGGAAACAACATACATTTAGCTGGCTAGGCTCTCAAACACATTTTTATTGATGACTTGGAAAAAATCAAGGTACATAAATGGATAACTGGAGACACACATTTAGGTTTAGATGATTTATAAAACATTCTAAACTAACAGACATACTATATGTCAAAATTCCACAGGAGACACTGTAAGAATATCCCACAAGAAGCTGACAAGAAGAACAAAGGGAAAGAGAAGACCTAAAGTGTCTCAGAATTCAAGAAAACAAAAGTATACCTGTAACATCTTTATACAAAGAAAAAAACAATTTTTAGAAAAGTATATTAAGTCATCAACCTATGGTGTCATGAAATAAACATTTCAATTGTTAACAAGACAAAAAATACTGAAGCTCAGCTATTTACAAACAGGAAACACAGATATTTCAAAATGTCACCTGCTTCTTCAAGATCTCACTCCATCAGCCACCTCTCCTTCTCCTCTGTCACTTTCATGTTCTGAAACGTGTGCTTGTGTAGCATCTCTAATTTCGCTCTCACCAGTTCCTTCCCCTTCTACAAAGATTTCAGAATAGCCTACACTAAAATATTCCTTCTTTGAATTGGTTGCTCATTAAACCCTAATCACTTATTTATTCATTCAACAATATTTATTATATGCTTGCCATATTTAAATGTTATCCTAGTGGTGAATTCTCATGGAACATTCCAGGTGCAGACTAAGGAGGAGTGGCAACTTGTGGAGACTGCAAAGCAGTCAACAGACAAAAATATTTCTGAGTATGACTTGAAGGAAATAATCGGGGTGCAAAAATAGATAGTGACTTCGAGGAAGTGGAAGTGACTAGTTTAGTGTCAAAGGAAAGAGAACCTAACTTTTAATCTTGATCTTGGATGATGAGGAGGCCCCTACATGGGAGTGTCTAGGGGCAGAAGATTCCAGGTGGAGTAAACAGCAAGTGCTAAAGCAAGAACAAGTTCAAGGTCTTAGATGAATAGAAGGCACAGGGGGATAGCAGAGTCTGAGAACAGGGAGCACGACAGAGAAGTGAGGAAACACAGGTTTGAAAGACAGGCAGGGACCAGGTCACACAAGGCCTTGTTTGGTGTGTCATTCAGTGGGTGATGAGATGCTTATGGTGACAAGCAGTTAAGCTACATAGTGTTCAGTTTTTAAACTTAATTATCTTAAAAAGGTCTTTACTGTTGTACATTAAAATCATCTTGGGAGCTTAAAAAAAAGACTGTGCCCCATATTCCCATATAATTTTTTCTAAGATTTTTAAAAAAATGAGATACAATTCACATACCAGAACATTCACCCTTTTAAAGTAAATACTTCAGTGGTTTTCGGCATATTCACAAAGTTGTACAATTATCTAACCCCAGAGCATTTTCATCACTCAAAAAGAAACCCAATGTCCATTAGCAGTGCTTCCACATTTCCCCTCCCCACAGCTCTTGGTAACCATTCATCTATCTTCTGTCTCTATGGATTTGTCTATTCTGGACGTTTCGTATAAATGGAATCATACAATATATGGCCTTCCGTGTCTGGTTTCCTTCACTTAGCATAATGTTTTTAAGGTTCATCCACACCACAGCATGTACCAGTACTTCATTTCTTTTAAAGGCTGAATAACATTTCATTGTATGTATATAGCACATATTTCACGCATTCATTAGTCGATGGGCATTTTTCCCCACTTTTTGGCTGTTAATGATGCTGCTATGAATATTTAAGTACAAGTTTCTGTGCAGACATATGTTTTCAATTCTCTTGGGTATATACCTGGGAGAAGAACTGTTGGGTCATAGAAAACTCTGTATATAAATTTTTGAGGAACTGCCAAAATGTTTTTCTTAGCAACTCCACCATTTTACATTCCTGCCATCAGTGAACGAAGGTCCCCATTTCACAATGTCCTTACCAACTGCTCACTCCCAGGTATTTTATTGTAACTGGTCCAGCTAAAACTTGGGCAACAGGGGTCTTTTTGGTTTATGTCTTTGTTTGTTTTTAGGAAGTCCGCTGGTAACTCTAACGTGCAGTGAGAGCCAAGAAACCCTGACTTGTGCTTGTTTGTGGCCAAGGTCCCGGCCTGCTCCCGATACTGCCACAGAACTCTCTGGGCCTGTTACCTTGTTTACCTTATGGCCAGCACACACCCCCATTAATGCCGTCTGCTCTGCAGCTGATTCGCCCAGTAAAAGAGTAAAATACAAGTAAGGAAGATATAACTTTACAATACATGAACATGGATATTTATATAATTAGAATATATAGCCTTATATTTATATAATTACAAAATACACATATATAGCCTCACACTATGTAAATATAAGTCATTTAGTTTCAAAGAACAGTGACTACACATCTAAAAATATTTTAAAATAATTTGTGTATATATAGATACATAAGGGAAATCTGGAAGTTAATCATTTTCCTTTGAGAAAATAGGTTTGGAACCAATTCCATGTCTTTTCCATACATTTTCACTTTCTACCATGGCCGGACACTGGAGAAGCCATGTTCAAGGACTACTTGAAAGCAATGTGAATTACCAAACCCCTTTTCCCACTGACTCACTAGAGATCTGTTCTTCAAAAAGAGTCTACCTTTAAAAAATTATTTGCTCCTAAAGGTCTTTTCATCCAGTAAAGAAACATATAGGGAGTGAATCAATGAGTTCTCCGTGTTTTACACTTCAACCTGATCTCCAGTATTAAACACAGTATTGTATATGCACAAATGTATAAAGTTTATAATTACCTATGGCATTTTTAAAGGTTTCCTGCCAAGCCAACCACAGATAGTGAAGACCTAATGCACCACTAGGAGGCCCAGAACCACGAAGAAAACCGACAGCCTGTATCCGTGGATAGCCGGCTCAGGTCGGAAAGACAGAGCCTGAAAAGGAAGGGAACTCCTAAACTGAAGGACCATGAAAGTGACTTCTCAGTCTGAGAGAGGGCAAGATGCACCTTAGCAGTAAGAACACCCCACACCACATTTTTATATACACTGTCATAGCAGAAGGGAATTTACAGATTATACAGGGTGGAGCAAAAGTAGGTTTACAGTTGTTTGTATGGAGGACAGTATAGTAATTAATAAATGATAAGACAAGAATAAGCTCTATGTTTTACATAGTCATACAAGTAAACTTACTTTTGCCCCACTCTGTATTAAAATACTGCTTAAGGGAGAGAATTCATGGTTGAAAAATCACTTTAATGTGAGGTATCCTTCTGGAGTAAACAAATTTTCTACTGCCTTTCCATTTCCACTGTACTCTACCTAGTGATAAAAGATACATAAGAGTTCATCTCCCTGGGCTGCAGAAATGTTTGGGAACATCAACTGACAACTGGTGCCAACATCTTGTGTGGTAACTTTAAAGATCCACTGACTCTTCCCGAAGCAGAAACCACTTGTTAGCATCCCTTTCTCAGTGCACAGGCCTCTCAGAGATTGAGACACCAGAGGTCTTTCACTTACATTTCTTCTTTAAGGCTTCTGGAACATTAAACAAAATAAAACAAAATGCCAAAGCAAAATTACCCAAATTCTGTCATAATTTAAACATTAACATTGAACAAATTAAAGTTCCCAACACAAATGAATACAAGACAATGATTACTCTCTCTTATTACCATCATTTTTTGACTAACGTGAAAATTTCTAGATTTTTGTGGCAAAGCAATGTCACTCACAGATTTTTCTCAAATGGAATATTAAGGCTAATTACAGTGTCAACTATAGTTACATGTCACTCATAATCTATAGATGGACACACTTCTATTTTAAGCATTCTACTATATTCAGCAATTTCTAACTGTGCTATTAAGAGGATGATTACGTGATGATAAAATCTATTACTTAATCAGGGTACAGCTTAGAGCTGAACAATAAAGATCTTCCTTCAGTTCTGTTCAATAGCATACGGAAACCCCAGCTGAAGACATTGAGTTCTAAATGTAAGGTCTTGAACTCAAGGCCATCCCGTATCACCCGGCTTCTAGCTCCACGGGAGATGTTGGTTAAATGAAATCACAAAAGGTCACACCATAGCCTCTACACTGCATCCTCACTGAAACCAACACAGTCAGTCCTAACTGCCACAGCAGGTAATCAAGAGAGGTTCTCACCCGTGGGGTCTTGAAACAGTGCTCCCCCACCCTACAACTGCTTCTGCACACTTTCTGTCATAAAATATTTAAAAAAACATAAAATTAAAGTCAATTCAAGACTCGACCCTTCATCCCCCATCATGGATTCCACAGCACAGTATTATCCAGGGCTCCATCAGGGTAGTGTGCCTTCCACTGCCTGATAAATGCCTTCCCATATTCCAGTGCCACAGACAAGTCAGTACTGCTCAGTATCTCTTGAAGTAACAACAATGGCATTTTTTTTATTTCCTCATCTTCTCACCATGATAGGCACCCATCAGGGGATCTCCATTCCTACCCATCTCATTACCTCCTCATTCTATTTGTCACCATTTGGAAATTCAGAACTCTTATTAGCTTACTCTCATGAACAGTAATGAGGCTCTGGCTGCCTACTGGGGCACATCATGGAACACTAATGAGCGTGTAGACTGAGACCCACACCTGAATGCCGTTACATGGCTCCATTGTTCAGGCCAAACGGGATGTTTCTGTCTATAGGCAAGCATCTGCAGGAGAGCTGAAGTTTGCAGGGTGGCTATTATGCATTCACTTTGGTCTTATGATTCACACTGACTCAAAACAGCTTTCCTGTGTGGTTGTACTCATTTACATACTGACTGCTACCTCCCTTGCAGTAATACACTGTTTCATCCTCGGCCTTCTCTTCACGTGTATAAGAACTTACTGGAGCTGAGGGTTAGCAAAGGGAAGACTAAGTGGTAATTTTCTTACCTCTACTTTTGATCTCCTCCTGACCTCCAAAGAACAATGAAGCTCTTACAATCATCTGAGTGATCTGTCTGTATACAAACCTTCCTTGACATCTCCCACAGTGTTCAGCACATTGCCCCGAATGTGAGAGGTGCTGTATAAATATTAATTAACATCTATAAAGTTTCTGAGCACCTAGGAAAAAGATAGGCCCAGATCCATAGGAGACAAATATAAAGGATGAAGAATGAGCTGGTCCCCCCTTGAATCTACAATGAGGATGTTTTTGTAGATAATGAGGGAAGATGGGATTGACCCAAAAGCCATCTCTTCCTGGACTCCGTATCCTTTTATAGCTTCAAGAGGCTTGCACCAATGACAACAAATAATCATTGAGTGAACTCTTTGAATTAGGAACATGAATAATAAATTTCTAGCATTGAAATAACCATCCTATAATAATCCTCTGACTAATCACCTTGTTCATAATTATCTAAAGACCACATTTTTTCTCTGGGCTTCCAGCTTCCATGGGAACATTCTGATGGTGACATAATTCTTAAATTAGTAGGTTTATTCATAGTTTTGTATTAGTAAATGTCAAGCTTCTTACTAATTAGCAAATTCCGTAAATCCACAGTATTGTTAATTTTCAACTGTTTAGGGAATATGATGGGGAAAAAAATAAAAGAGACGATTAAAATTTCCCTAGGGGCATTTATTTCTATGAAATTACGCACAAAGCAAGAAAACACGAACCCGTTTGGAGGGTGCATTTAGAAAAGGCTCCCAAAGATGTGTTGCTGTCACTGAGGAGTGCAGTGCACATTTACTGTGCAGGGCTCTCAGTCACGGCTCAGTCCTCTGATGGCACTCCCTCAGGTTGCTGCGGCCAAGATTTCCCGATTTGCCTTTGATTTTGTTAAATGCACTTTTCCAGAAGTTTCTCATTTAATAACGTTGTATGACTTCTTTATTGATGTTTCCAATCAAATGCTGACGCACTTTCTCTGGCTTTAGAGGACAATGCACAGTGTAATATTCAGATCTTCAAAAACTGCTCCAAGTGCTTGCTAATATCAATCTGACTTTCGGCACTAACTCATTGAGAAGGTGGAAAACGTACATATCTCTGGGTGACTGTTTAACCTCCCAGCTCCAGAACGTGAGAGAAAGTGTGTCCCTCCTATGGGTACTTATTTTACATATATATTTCAAAGCCATTCTATAAACACTGTGTGTATGTATGTGTGCATGTGTGTGCGTGTGTGTGTGTATATATATTTCAAAGCCATTCTATAAACACTGTGTGTGTGTGTGTGTATTTTAAAGCCATTCTACAAACACTGTGTGTATGTATGTGCACATGTGTGTGTGTGTGTATTTTAAAGCCATTCTATAAACACTGTGTGTATGTGTGCGTGTGTGTGTGTGTGTGTGTGTGTGTATTTTAAAGCCATTCTACAAGCACTGTTAAACAAATCTGCTTGTTTTTCGAACTCCCCTTGAACTGCGTAAGCTAAGGTGTTGGCATCTCCCCGTGCAGCTGGCTGTGGAAACCACCTGTCTGTACCATGACATGAGGTCTTCTCTTAGCTTTTCTGGGCACACTACGCGGCTGGGGATAGGCTGGAGCCCTGTGTTTGGAAAAGCCAAGTGCAGATGTTTCAAGATGGGTTTCAGATCACAGTTAAAACCAAAATTAAATGTGACAAGGCACGCTCTGATGGGCAAACTGCCAGTTTGTAAGATAAGAGACACCACACAGTCCATTGTAGGTCCGCTTTGGGAGCACCTTCGTTCCACTATCACGGATATCAACGGTGTAGTCGCTGCAGAAGCATTGTTTTAACACACACGGAAGGCGCTGTCCTGCCATCCCATCTTATTTACAGTGCCTGGGACACACACCCAATATTGCACCCCTCACACACACCGCAATTATACATTCATTCCATTTTCCATCTCACATACTAGATCATGATCTCTTTGAGGACAGGAAATGCTGTCCAAGGTCAGGGTTATCTACTAGTACCCCCCCCCCCAAGCTGAATCAGAAGCCACAAGGGGAGGCAGGAACAACTTTATAAATGGCTGGGCAGTTCTCAGCAGTCACTGTATTCTGTAAGTAAACTGTGAATTACTTGGTTCAGGCCAGAAATCAAATGGATGGTCCTACTTCTTCACCCTAGGACCCCAGGTCCACAGTACTAGCCTGATCAGACTTCTTCCCCAGTCCAAGGTTGAAAATGATAACTGGGAAGAATCAGGCAGGCCTCGTACAGAGTATAGACTGATGAATGCATCTTTCACAGGTACCAGCAAGTCCACCTGTAGGAAATGAACTGCCCACCCCTCCCTACACACACCTATTATTCTGCAG
>VMDR010032222.1:0-11773 GCA_007922815.1 Macrotus californicus
CATAAATACAGTTATACCCGGGGGGGGGTGTTCATTTGTTTTTGAACAAAGCCTTTGAACTTTTATAAACAATTGAATCTACAGTGAAAGAATCAAGACAAACATAGACATCCTTTGTATTTCTTACAACATTGGTACTGTATCATCTTGTAGAAATTCCAAGTCAAATATACATAAAACACTTAGGATGTTTGTTAATGTTTCCAGAAATTTTGCCACAGTAAATTTTGCATTCCCTATATTGTTATATATTTTTAATTTATGTGCAATGGCAAGAAGAGTATCCTGTCTTCTTAAAGTAATTCAGTAACTATACAAATTACTGTAAAACACAGTAAAGTGTTTATTTGAGAATTTAAAGTATTTGAGAATTTAAAATATGAGGAAATTTACAAAGAAAAGATTAAACAATAACCTGTTGCCATCCTTGGTTTGTTAGAGTGCTATCTGTGAATACCTTTACTGGAAATTATATTGCCCTAATGGGGAAGGGAACCCACCTCAGTTTAGTACAGAACCTGGTTTCCCAAACACTTAGGATTTAAGAAATCCCCACATGCTTTCACTCAAGCATTGCTATAGTTAACTTTTGAACTCATGCACATTTTAAGGAAATGTAATTAATGTGTTCCAAAATCACTTTCACTTTATCCATCAAGATATGATTTGGCCAAATCTTCTGATCCCTATGAGGTGTTTTACTGATAATAGAAATCTCATCAAAAATGACCTTTGCTATATTAAGAAGAGAACCATATCAGATTGTTATTATAATGATCCTACTGACTTTTGAAGAAGAAAGCAAAGTCTTTCTCTAATTTTAGTCACACTCCTTTCCTTCCATCTCAGATATCATTAAAAACAAAACAAAACCTAAATGGACATGAAATCATGGAATCAGCTGGTGTGGGCTGGGTTTGTAGAGGGAGATGTGGATGGGCCTCTTCACTCATTCATATTAGGTAAAGCTGGGCTTGGAACCACCCATAATAAAGTAAGGATAAGGGTTAGGGACCACAGAGAGTCTGAGAATTCCCCTTCTCTTTACTAATCCACCTTCTTGGACAGGAGCCACAAATTATTTTTTTAATGTTATTTTTTTATTGTTGTTCAAGTACAGTTGTCTCCATTTTCCCTCCACCACTTTCCACTGCCCCACCCACCCCTACCTCCTACCCTCAATCCTACCCCCCTTTGGCTTTGTCCATGGGTCCTTTACACATGTTCTGTGATGACCTTACCTCTCCTTTCCCCCGTTACCTGCTCTCTCTTCCCTTCTGATTACTGTCAGTTTGTTCTTTATTTCCATGTCTCTGGTTATCTTGTGCTTGCTTATTTGTTTTGTTGATTAGGTTCCACTTATAGGTGAGATCATATGGTATTTGTCTTTCACCTCCTGGCTTACTTCACTTAGCATAATGCTCTCCATTTGCATCCATGCTGTCACAAAGGGTAGGAGCTCCTTCTTTCTTGAGGCTGCGTAGTATTCCATTGTGTAAATGAAACTGCCTTTTGATCCAGCAATTCCATTGCTGGGATTATACCCTAAGAATCCCAAAACACCAATCCAAAAGAACCTATGCACGCCAATGTTCATAGCAGCACAATTTACAACAGCCAAATGCTAGAAGCAACCTAAGTGTCCATCACTTCATGAGTGGATAAAAAACTATGGTACATTTACACAATGGAATAAGTTCTATGAGCAGTGCATTTCTTTGTATTCTCATCTTATCTCCCTTTCCTCCAGACAGAAAGGGCTGAAGTTCTCCAGACAGATGAGAGTCTGGAGACACAAGAATTCAAAGAGAGAGTGGAAGGGTGGCATGTCCCCAGTGAATGGACTAGAATCAAAGGAGCAATGAGAGCTCATAGCTGTCTTTGTACCTGCTCATCCAGTGCAGAGTCCAGTGCTTGACCTCAGCCCAGAAGGAAGGGCAGAGTAGACTAACACTTTTTTAATTTAACATGTGAGGAATTGTCTGATCTCCCTCTCTGTACAACATTTATCTCACTGCTCTGTTGGGCACTAGATATTGAATCTGGGTCAGTACCTTTCTTTAAAAGGGTATTCTTTTGCCATAACTTAATAAAATATATTTCTTTCTTTGCCATGGCATTCACTTTGACACTGAGATTAAATGTAATAATTCCAAAAATTTTAACATTTTTCAAAAATGTTTGAAATATAGAAAAATATTTACATCAAGTCTTGCAACGTTCATTACTATTATTGGCTTGCATTCTAGACCAGGGGTTGGCAAATGTTTTCTGTAAAAGCAAGGACAGATAGTAAAAGTTTTTGGACCGAGACAGGCCATGTGGTCTCTGTTACAACTACTTAATTCTGTCATTGTAGTGTAAAAGCATCCACAGATAACACATAAATGTATGACAAGCATCACTGTGGTCCAATAAAACTTTATTTACACAAACAGTCAGTGAGTCAGACTTGGCCCAGAGCCATAGTTTATCAAGCCCTATTCTAGACAGTTATTAGTGACTGCCGCATTCACCTGGAGTTTCATGTTACAGATGGTGTTTAAGGATTCTGACACCCCTCTTAACACACACACACACACACACACACACACACACGACTCAGTAAATGTGGCTGGTTGAACACATGTTTATCTACAATTCCACTTAAATGATAATAAAAGAGTTAAAAGTCATAAGCTTAGGAGAAAACAGCAGACAAAGGATGTCAACAAAATGTTTGACAGAGTAAGAGATGCAAACTTGGTAGTAAAGAGTGTCTGTAATACCATTTGTGGTCCAAGAGAGGCCCCACATGAGGGGAATGTTGTACAGTCTGCTGCTATCTAGTGACCTAGTGCTGGGGGTCCAAACTGGGTCCTAACTTGATGCAGTCACTGTCCAAGCTGCCACACTTAGCTCATTTGTAAGACTCCTCCCTGTAAATGGATGGGGGTGAGGGCGGGGCCTGACTCCAGCTGTGAAGGCAGGATATTTCAACGAGCTTTTGGAATGAGAACAATAGTGCAATAGTGCCAAGAAGAACTAGCAGTTTAACATTGATACTTTTCTGCTCTTCCGCTATTCTGAAACGCTTTCCCTCCAGCCTTCTTTCTAAGACCCAAGGGCACGTTTGCTCATGTGTGCAGTCTTGCTCTTTGTACCCACTGATGAGATTCCATCCTGCAAGGAAGGAAGGGGCTCAGAATCAGAAGACAAGACATGGCAGAAAGGTTTCTGGGCCACTGATTTGGATGTCTGGGTCTCTGTCCACAGGAGAAAGTGGCAGACAGGAGGATGCTGGGGGCTGTGGTGTGCCTGGTGGGCTCTTGGGGTGTCTCACTCCGCGGCCCTGTGTGAGCGCCGCAGACAGAGGCAGTGTGTTAGGAAGCGGTGCACGCTGTTGTGATGCACACTTAAAGGGCCACTAGGTCACATAGAACAGGCTCCACTGACTCTGAGCCAACAACTCCCATCTCCTTTTCCCAGAAGAGTATTTGAAAACCTGAGGAGAAAAAAAATATGCGAAGTTGCCTGAGTTTTTTGAGACAGACATTTGGTGTACTCTGTTCTCTCTTTTGTCCCAAAGTAGACACTAGGTATATTCAGGTCCTGTTTGCTCTACTCAGAGTGAAAAAAATCAGACTACTTGGGTTGTTACCACCATCATCACACTATTGTCTTGCCTTTGATTTGACTTCCTTCCTCCTTAATAAATCTTCCTATCTTCCCCTTCTCTTTGATGTTCTGTCTCCGGTCCTCAGGTCTTTGTATTTGCATCTCCTTATCCCTCGTGCATCCTTTCAGTCTTTAGTTTGGTCCACTCTCTTTGAGAATGCCAGAAAACAAACACCCACTGACATCCCATACTCACACTCTTTGGGCTTTTCAACAGCAGCTTCTTAGAGAGCATTTCATTGAGCATAGAGCCTCATAATATCGATGGAGGTGATTAGGGGAGGGGGCTGGTTACTGATTTTCTGTTTTGACAGAATATAAAATTCAAATCGAATCCAATTCAGCAGCTCTCCCTCCCCACGTGAAGTAGGAAAGGCATAAGATACAAGGAACCATGAGCCTATGACCTTCCCCTGCTGTCATTTCCCACTAGATGCTGCCAGTTCATGGTAGCATTGGGTTCTCCAGCCTGCTGGATTTTACATTAATGTGAATTCCTAAGGCATCTGTGTGCACAGGATCATCTGTAAGGACACCTGCAGACAACCTGCAGCTGTTTACCCTTGGATTTGTGCTAAGTGGTACTTGTATTTGTAGAAGGGCCTACTAAGTAAGACCAGAGAGAGGTAAGAAGTGGACATTTGCCATGTTGGATCTGCAAGAAGAGCTCTGGCCATCACACTAGGGCATGGTACATGAGAGGAGTTATAATCTTAAAAAGAAAATAAAATTAACTTTACTACCTTATGTTTCTTTATTACCATTTTATTCTCAGAGCACAGTATAGTCACATCATTTCTTATAAGTTCACTGGTCTGATGTGAGTTGCTTTGTGTGAATGTAATTTCTTGAAGCTGAGGGACCTTTTATAAGTCATCCTTCTATGAATGCTTGGGAAGTAGACTACCCCTGCTGCCAGAAATATTTTTCAAGCTCTCTTCCAAGAGTTGTCAGTGGATCTTAAAAGTCTTCCAGGCCGACTTGGCCTTGAAGTCATCTAACAAGGTTGATACAAATTTTAAAAGAAAAAAAGAAGCCACCCGGTCTGGTGAGGTCTTTGAGGACTATGTCCACCAGCCCCATTGCCCAGGTTCTTTCCCACCCTGGGGCCCAGAGCTGGACCACTTTACCTGCACCCCTCACCTCGCTCACTCCTGCCTGTCCTTGAAGTCTCAGCACAAAAGTTGCTTCCTCAGAGCAGCCCTTTCTGACCCCTACCCTAATCTAAATGAGCTGTTCCCATATTGTTTGCAGGAAAGGGGGTATCTTCCTGTTCTTTTTCCTCATAGGACTTACCATATTTGTATTTTGCCATATTATTTTTATTGTTTGTCTCCCTCACTAGATAAAATAGGTAGCACATCTTTATTTGCTCTTGCCTATCCAATGTCTCACTGCCAGGACTCAGTAAATGCATGTTGAATGAATGACCTTTTGAAAATTCCTCTGAGTCCATGTCTATTTTATATTGACCCCCTTTTAATAATTATTTTTCCTAATGCTTAAAAAAACAAATCTTTATAAGGAGCTCAATCACCCCAAACCTTTGTATGTCTGGATATTCTTGGATTCTGTTTTCACAGGTTTTATTTTGATTACCTTCTTCCTTCTAACCCTTGGCCTTTAAAAACAAAGAAGAAAATAGGGAATTACTTGCAAATTATTGAACAAAGAAATATATATATTATAAATAATAGAAATTAACAATCTAACAATAGCCAGAGGGGAAGGGGGAGGGAACAGTGCAGGGAAGAGCTTCCAGGAAACACTATGAAGGACACATGGACATAACCAAGGGGAAGGGTGGGAGCAAGGGAGGGAGGTGGGATTGGCTGGGGTGGTGGGGAGTGGAGGGGGGAAGTACAGACAACTATAATTGAACAACAGTAAAATAATTTTAAAAAGTAGAAACAGATCATCATTTGCTCTCTGCACTGGTTTGCCTTTGTGTCAGCACTGGTGCTGTGGCTATAAACTGACGGTGGCTACAATTTCTATATGGATGTGGTTTATGCCCTGGTGTCAGGCTCCAGTAATTTCTCACATGGACTTGTTCTTTCCAGATAGGTCAACTTTTTATTTTTAAGAATAGTGTACTTTACTGAGACTCTTTACAGTGCTTAATAAATATTTATTGAATAAAAAGAATAACTGAATCAGTTATTTATTTAATTCTGGTGAAAACCCAGCAATCTAGTTATTATTGTCCTCATTTTATGGATGAGAAAAATTTAGAAAGTCAAATAGCCCATCAGAGGATATACAACCAATCAATGGCAGAGTCAGGACTTGACTTTGTATTCACACCTTGTTGCTGCCCATCCATCTCACACAGCCTTTCTGGATGTGCCATTGTTAGCCCCACATCCATGCCTTTGACCATGTCCTTGCTCTTCTAGGTGCCCTCTACTCCATTATCTAGACCTGCCATTCAACAGTCTAGATCCAGGTTTACATCCTCAGTGATTCCAGTTACTAGTAATCTTGCATTTTACCTTGGATTGCTATTTTTTATAATCATATATTCCTCACATCTCTTTTTAAATTATAAGACTCTCAATGAGTCTTTTTATACTTTCAGTACCCAGCCTAATACCCCATACTTGATAAATCTCCAAAGAATTTAATGATGATGACTATGTTAGACATTTCTCTGGTGCAGGATAAGAAATGAAATCAACTTCTTCAAAGTTAACATGTATCCATATTGTTACAGCAACCTCCTCAGTGAGAAGTGATCTGTAACATCTTTCAGAAAGTATACTCTAAGAGTACAGTGCATATGAAAATACCTTCCTCAGAGGCTTTCAGTCATGTTTGTAGGCTGTAGTACTGAGTTTCCCTTAAGACCAGAATTATGTTCTAAAATTGGCTGCCTAACTCATGGTATATCCTCAGAACTGGCTGCACAAAATTAGTTGCTTTTTACTCAGTGAAACCTCATTTAACAGTAGTGAATGAAACAAGATGTTCCCTAGTTTTTTAGTGTCAGACACATGATTATGAAATCAACTTACAACAGATCCCTAGTGGACATCCTAGGAAAACCAGGCTTGGTTAGGAGTTGCTAAAGGCGACTTCTTGCAAGAGCTTCAAAGAGTTTGAGACAGTTGATATATACTGTTTGGAAGACCCTGCCTCTTGCACCAGCCTATCTGACATAATCAAACCTCTGGGTAAATACATATCACACTCCTAAGAGTGCTCTCTGGAGGCTATTGGCTGGTGGCTAGGCCAGAAAGTCTTAGTTCAGAACGGACAACTGCAGGGAGTGTTGAGGTAGATGATTCACATACAGATAATCTTAGACCTGTTCTTCTTTCCTCAGGGGAAGAAATGTAAACAGACCCATTTTAGTGGAGTTTAATAATGAAATGCCCTAAAATTTTCTGTGCCCTAAATCTGGTTGCTGTTATACGTTGTGCAGAATTGTAAAGTAATTGGTAGCACATGGAATGGTACCTGCAGGGGATCACGGCTTGCCTGCCTTGTTTGCCTCTGCACAACTTTTGATAAATCTTTGCTTGGAAGAGCCAAATGTTTATTTATAACACATGGGCTTCCACTGACTCTGTGTGACCACAAAGTGACTCTGTATTGTTGCCAGAAATCAACTATACTAGCATCATGCAAAATGTATATATATATACTTATATATACACATGCATGCATATGTATGTATTTGATTTAAAATTCATATAAATTCCAAAATTACTTTTGCATCTACAAATTATGCTAGCTTCTATAAAAATATCCCAGCTTTATTTCTGACTGTATTGATGTTGACTACTTTGTATTCTTACTGTTTAGACACGTAGCTTGTATTTGGTAACCATCACGAGTGCATGGTAGGAAAAGTTGACTTCTTCCAAATGAACCCCGGAGGTTTTGTGATGGATGAAGTGCTCAGGCTCCCCTTCCTAGAACTGAGTCAGACTAATCACTGCTGTTGGAAGGTGCGTTCCTTCTAGTGGTAACCTAAAATTCCTCACAGAAGAAAGAAAAGTGTCGATATAGTCACATAAAGATAAGTTCAATTTTAAATTAGTTTCATGATTTATGTTTTCATTATTCTCATTTTGGAGGGAATATTGGCTAAATTTCTGGAAATATTAGACATGACATTAAATTTAACACAACAATATGAACAATGATATCATAATAACCCTTTTCTATAATTATAAGAAGTCAGTCACCACATTGCACATGATCCTGACTTGAGCATGATTTGTAAGGGTTGCCACTCATCTGTCTGTGCAATCAGGGGGCCAGGAAAGGGACCACAGGTGTCACTATTCAGGTACATCGGCTTCAAAATTAATATGATGCTTCTATTTTTAAATTTGGGTGTTATAAAGACAAGGAAATAATTGTATGTGACCATTTCTCAACAAGTTAAACATGGAATTACCTTCTCACCCAGCAATTCCATTCCCAGCTATATACCAAAAAAAACTGAAAACGAGTATTCAAACAATAGCTCACACATAAATATGTTCATAGCAGCTTTATGCACAAAAACCGAAAGCTGAAAACAACTCACATGTCCATTGATGAAAGAATAAATAAACGAAATGTAGCATATCCAGCGATGGAATATTATGCAGTCATCAAAAGGAATGAACTACCAATACATGCTACAATAGGGACGAACCTTGAAAACATTATGCAAAATGAAAGAAGCCAGATACAAAAAACTACATATTATATGACTCCATTTACATGAAATCTCCAGAATAGACAAAGCCATAGAAACAAAATATAGATTTGTGATTATCAGGGGCTGGGGATAGGGGAATGCAACTGCTCAAAGGGTACGGGGTTTCCCTTTGGAGTAATTAAGAAGTTCTGGAACTAGATAGAGGTAATACAATGTCATATATGTTCTTAATGCCACTGAATTGTATACTTAAAATAGTTAAAATGATAGATTTTGTGTCATGTATTTTATAATAAAAATAGATGACTGCACATTTTGGGGCAAGCTCCATACTAATAAGCAGCAGGTACCCCATAAATAAACATAATTGTAGTGTGGTTATGGGTTAACCCCTCTGTGCTACCAGTAGCAGCGGGCACTCTATGCCAGGCATGATTTTAAATTCTTTACCCTGATTAAAGCATCATTATTCCCAAATTTAAAATGCAGAAACTGACATAGAAAACAAAACTCGCCCCAGATTGCATAATTGGCACATAGATGGCAGACCTGAGATTTGATTCTGGGTACCGAGCAGCAGAATCTGTACTGTGAGCTGCTGTGCTGTAGGTGGAGCTGATCTCATCCTGTGATAATGTGGTGCAAGCCGTCTGTCCTCAGGTCTTCAGAAAAATGTTGATAAAATCTCAGTTCTTAAAGAAGAGGCTAACTTTATTTGAATCTATAAGTAGTAAAAAAATAGTAAAATTGTATGTCTATTGCCTTTAGCATTTACTTCCTAATTACCGTTGGTCACACACATGCCATGAGAGAACCGCAAGAAGTACAGTTCTCTGTCACTGCAAATTTACTGTGCTCTGTCAGGCTCTGGGCTCTGGTCAGGGGGATCCTATGGCCATCTGCAGTCTCCATCTATTGGAACAAGAGCTACATGCAGTTTCTAAAATGTCTCTATGCCCGCCCCCCATCTTTCATTCCTGGGGAAAGACTTAGTTAGCTAAGTGAGGTTTGGTTGAGTCGTGAGGTAGGGTCTTGGCCACAAGGCATGCAGAAGGTTAAGAGACATAAAGATTATTGTTAAGACAGAGAACAGGTGTAAGAAGTCGTGGGTGAGAAAAAACTAACTAGAATAGAATATCAGCCTACCCTGGGCACATCCATGCAAGCCCAAATCACACTCTCCAAGGAGTGTGGCTCACATGCATTTGATGAGCAGGGCCTCTGAACCGGCTACTCAAGAACGGGTGGCCTATGGGGATGACACCCCCAGGACTATTGCAGTAGAAAGGCTGTGTGGCTATAAAAAGTGGCCTTGCAGACAAAGCCTAAAGCCATATCTAAAAGGATGTCTTTTACAGAACAACCAGAGCTCTTAGACAGATGCAGTTCTTGGCAGCAAATGAATGTCAAAGGCATGCTTCCAGCATAGTCCATTCAAGTAGACACAGGGAAATCCAAGAACTGGGCCAGTCTCCAAGTGGGAGGGCTCTGGCAGCAGCTAGGCAGGATTCTGAGCCAGCTTCCATTCCAATGAAGACATGGGTGGGTCCCACCAGTGGAGAGAAAGTAAGGGCTGATGGTTTATTGTTTATGTATCTTCATCTCTGATCATCCCAACCCAGACTGTTTCCAGCCCAGTAACGTTAGTGGTGACAAAGCTCCTGGTTAACCACCAGGTCTGCCTCTTTTGGTTCTAGAGGTGGCTCAGTCATAGCCTGCCATAGAAGATTGTTGTTCTTGATGGATGGCCAGGGCTGTCAGAGGCAATGGCAAGTTCTGTGGTATTTATACTTGGAACACATGACCACTTCAGGTTCCTCATAAGCATTTATGGAAACCTAGCATATTAGCTACTTCTTGCCTTTTTGCCATCCAAATTCTGGGAAAGACTCCTTATCGTCTATCTCACCTGTTCTTTTGCTGCCACTTTCTTTCAATCCAAGAGACCAGCCTAGGTCTTGATAATAGTGAAGTGCTTCCTTGTAGGGTATCTTCATACAAACAATACCGGATACAGTGTGGTGGCTCAGATGATTGTGAATTCATGAATGTGAAAGGTCCTCTCCTGGGGGCACCAGCCCAATGGTTTTCTGCTAAGAGATTTCCTCTGAGCAAGAAGCTATCACAATATATACATAGGTTTTAAATATCTCAACCATTTTCAAACAGGCTCTGGGTCATCAATACTTCCCATCTAGGCTCTCTGATTCTCAGATTTCCCTTCACAACAGATAGCTTTCAGTGAAACATAAAAAATTGACAATAGATGCCTTGTCAATGTACAAATATTTTATTTAATTTTATTTTTAATATTTATTGATTTTAAAGAGAGAGAGAGAGAGAGATACATCGATTTTTGTTGTTCCACTTCCTAATGCATTCATTGGTTGATTCTTGTATGTGTCCTGACCAGGGATTAAACCCACAACTTTGGCATATGAGGACAATCCTCTAGCTAACTGACCTACCTCACCAGGGCTTTACTCAAGTTTAAAATGAAGGCATTATGATCTAAATACATGGGAAAAACTAAATTGTGAGCTTTGCTATGCTTTCAAGTTGTTTGAATTCAAGATTTAAAAAAAAAAAAAATAGCTTTCTGAGCTGATTCCATTGCAATCCTGTCTTATAAGAGAGAGCCTGCCACTCAATGTCCCTTCTAGCTCTGGGACTTTATAACTTTTAACTGGAACCTGGCATCAGATTTTCCACACAAGGCAAATATTTGAGATGCCAGAGTTTCTGGGGGCAGGAGGCCATCCCTGCCCATTGTTGAATGAATGTTGGTTGTATTCTCACCCCAAAGTTCATGCTACTGCATGGACCACTGGGAAACAGACAATTGAGGCAGGGCTAATTCAACTCTATTAACTCTCTCGTTAGTCCTTCAATAGGCCTTTTTGTCTTCTATGGGACAAAATATATAACCAGCTATTTCAAATTTACAACTAGAAAGTTGAGGTTTTTGAAGCTGAATAACATTGCTACTCTATTTTATGATAACTTTGTCTCTAGGCAGAAATAAGAAAATAAAAGTAGAAATAATTAATGAGAAAGAGTAAAAAAGTTGACTCTCTTTTGTGTTATTTACTATGACTAATACCATTATCCCTGGATTTTAGGTTACCTAAGAATGAAACAAGTTACACTCGAATACGACTTGAAAGATGCAATAAATAAAACTAAGGCTTTCAAAGATATATTGAACTCTGTCATGTGTAACATTAATTTATATAAAAATATTTTTATAATTATGGCATTTGTTTCTAGTATAGACTTTCTAGTTTCCAAAGTTAACTTGACAGAAGCAATTTGTGTCCTTGACTTTTTCCCCTGATGCTATGCTCCCAGTTCAGGTGGTTCCCACGGGGCAGTAGTAATACCTGAACTGAGATTTCATGGGCCAGTTACATGGGCTTCCCTCAAGAGAGGTTTGAGCATGAATGGGAATGTACC
>VMDR010032223.1:0-11786 GCA_007922815.1 Macrotus californicus
CATATGCATTTGCAAAAAATGAATATCCTGGACATGTTTTTCTATAGAAAAATCTATAGGAGTTTAATGAAAGATCAGCATACATAGCAGCATAATTTAAAATATGACACTTGGGAGATTTACCAAGAAATAGAACTCTTTAACCTAATTCATTGTGTCCTTTATCTTTTGAGAAGAGAAAGGGTCTATTATTTGATTTTGCTTCAATGTCTTATTCTATGTACATATGCAGAAAATAAAGGCTAAAAGACATAACCACAGTTTCACTTGAACTTTCTTCAGCATCTACTCTGTGATCCAAATCATTTTTTGAAAAAATAGACAAGATTATTTCTCCCTAGTTTAGACGTTGTTAACTATTAGATTAGCAAAGAGAATGGGTTAGAAGTGGACATACTTAAGAATTAGATATTCATAGGAAAGGTGCTTGAATATGAAATCACCAGAGTTTTGTAGATAGAAATGTTTTTTATCATCTTACTTTTCATTGAATAGAGCAGAGTTGACCCATCCTATTCCAGTTCACTTTGGAAATGCTGTCCGTGAACACATGCCATAAATTCCAACAGACTCAGCATCGCACACTCGAGATGACATCAACTTGTAATGATCTGAGTCATTGGTATCCACAAGTTCCTTTCCCCTCTTTTCTCTTCCAAATTTAAAGTATAAGAAATGATGTCAAATATCATTATTACTTACTTTCTGAAAGGATCTGAACAGAAACTATTATCTTCTTAAATCTTTTGTGCCATCTTTATTGAAAATTTTCAGTGAGACCTAAATGGATGTACTTGCTATTGACCTCAGAGCAATTGTAGCATAATTTCTGTGCTGAAAAAATATAAAAAACTAAAACAGCTGGAAAGGATACCCATTCAGAAGTTTTTTTTTTGAAGCCTGCATTACATTTTAATTAACAAGAACTGAACATATTGTATCAGCTGAGGTACAACTAGTTTTTAAAAAAATACCATTGAATAAATGACGCAATTTTCATATTCATGTCTCTGTAACCCATAGGTAAAACACAAGAATGTTTGCAAACAGGAAAAGTTAGAATATAAGTAGGCTGTTTTCTGTAGGTTTAAACATATTAGCATTCTTGGTAAATTGTATTAAAACTGAAATGGGTTAAATCTTGTGGTAAACATTATCAATCTTTATTTTCTAGCTTGTATTGACTAACTAAGGCATTAATTCTGCACCATCTAATCTAGAAAAGGGAAAAGTTAGTTCTGTTTCCTCCTACTAGCATTGATTGTTCATTTATTCATTTAACCAGCATTTTTTTTTTTAGTGCCTGTGTATGAGGTAGTTCCTACAAATAGATACAAAATACTGATATGTAAAATAACAAATGTGTAAAATGTACAGTGGGGTCTCAAAGTAGAGAATTATCCATTCTCTCTACGGAAGCAAAATGATGAAGCTTGGATTGAGTTCTGGGTCAGGATGTTCCAAAGTTGAGCTGGAGAGGGTCCCTGACCAGAGTGGAGGCAGTGGAGATGAGCGGTATGAAGACACTAGAGGAAATGAGGAGTCAATAATTGATTTGATATTAGAGGTATGGTTCGAGCAAGTTGGTGAATGGTGTTGCTATTTATTAAGAGGAAACCATCTCAGATAATTGATGACGAGATAACTTTAAACTTTGTTTAGTTTTAATTGCCTGGGACACCTCTGGGAGGTGATTCCAACAGGCAGTTGCATCCACAGGGCTAGAGTTCAGGAGAGTAGATACTGCTGTAGGTAGAAGTCTTTAGCATATAGATGGTCTCTGAAGCCTTCAGAATGAAGGGGGTCCCTCAGGGAGAGTGTGTCGAGGGAGAAGACATGAAGACCAAGATGGCCAATAGCTTCACTAGACTGGAGCTTAGCAGGGGCAAAGGAGAGCAGAATAAGGAGCTGGAATCAGGAGGTCTCTGAATGTCAGGCTGAATTGGATTTTACCATATTTTGCTGTGTATCATGCACATTTTTTGCCCAAATTTTTGAGGGAAAAATAAGGCTGCACATTATGCATGGGTAGTACTAATTCCGTATCTATATAAATGTTTTTAATTCTTTTATCTAAGCTTATGTGTTAAAAGTGAAACTCCAGAAAGCAATAATGATATCCATATGCAAAATAATATTCTGGAAGACATTAATCAGTTTTATATACAAATACACAATTGAATTAAAAAAATTAAAACAAAAGATTTTTTTTCCTGAAAGTTTGGGTCAAAAGCATGGGTGTGCATTATACACAGCCAAATATGAATATGTAATTCTTAGATTCTATGGAACAATTGAAGTTTGTAAAGTATAGTGGCTTGATCAGAGCTTGTTTTCAGAGCATTAACCTGGAGTGAAAATGAGCTAAGGACAGATAACCAATCTGGAGGCAACTGTTGATGAAAGGTACTGACGATCTCGGTGGAGATGATCTAGATCTTCAGGCTCTGGAGAAGCGGTAGGGCTTGGAGACATTGCATAGGTACCTCTCTAGGACTAGACAACAGCTAGAACACGGGGGAAAGAGTTATGAGACTGAGAAGCACTACACACTATTGATGGGAGAGGAGGCTGAGTTTGAAAAGAAGATTGTAAGAGGAGTTATTAATTTTAAACAGGTTATGTTGGAGGGGAAGGGAGCCAGCTCACAGACTTGGGCACCTGACCACAGCTCTGATCAGAGCCAAGGAGGGCTGTCAGAGATGGATGTGAAGAGCTTGGAGTCATCTTAAGAGAGGTGATAGCTGACTCCGTGAGAATGTTTCCTGTTAGAGAGATGCTGTCCACACTGAGGCCTAAGGAATAATAGAAGATACATTTAACAGAGACTCTTAGGAAGAGTGAAGTGTTTTGTGTTTCAACTGTCATTGGAGACCCTGGTCTAGACAGGAAGTACCCGAAGGATAAATTACTTTTTTGGACTTTCTGGTAACAATGTGAAACTGAGTACCAATCCTGAAACGTGTATTGTTTTCTTTGTCCATGACTTTAAAATAATTATTTTTAAAAAATCAATTTCTTGTGTTTTTTAAATATAATGTTTTAACTCAGGTTTGGTATTTCAAACAAATTTGCTGATATCACTGTGGCTGAGGACAGACTCTTACAAAAAGCTGGAGCAGCCTCCCAACCAAGCCAGTTAAAGCCATTACTAGTTTGCTTCTGTCACCGAGGTCATGCAGGTACAATGCCTAATGTGTTGACTATTGCAAATGTATCTAGTTCCTGCCTTTCCACTGAACAGATATGGCAGCCTGCATTGTTATACAAGACACCTCTCCAAACTGGCTCCTAGTTTTGCCTTACCTGCTGACATTTAAAAATAACTGAGTTATTTACTCTGTTTTCATTTCTTGGAGCAAATAAAAGTAAAAACAGATGCTGTTAGCATTTGGGTCCTGGAGCCACAGTTGGAGATTTTTTTTTTTCTTTCCTTCTTGCTGTAGTTTTTTTTTTTTTTTAAAATCAAAGGTTGTTATTTTTGTTGATTGGCCAATTAGAGGAGCTAGTGGCTGCTACTTACTTCTAAGGCTTGATTCTATTATAAAACCTCAGAGGCTAATGCTGCTTCAGTCTCGCCCTAAAGAGACATAAAAGGATACACTTGCAGTGAAGTCTCCCCACAGATGAAGGAGCATAAACCATTGATCACAATGTGAAATGCTGAAAACTGAAAAGGAATCCAATTTATTTTAAATAAAACTACTCTGTTCTCCAGTGACAGATTCCAGAATCAGACAACAGAAAGGAACTGACAGCAGATGTTTTAGAGCCAAGACACAGAGAGACTGAGTAATAGTATAGAAAAGAAATTGCTTTGAACTTCACCCTTGCTTTAAATACTTCAAATCAATAGGTCACAGAGCTCTTTAATAGAGTGATGAGGTCTTGCCCTAGCAGATCTGCACAGTGACAAGTTGATGTGCGTCCTAGCAGAAGGGTCATAAAAATGGCAGTCTGCTCTCTGAAAGGGGGCTTTGTGTAAGCGGGGTCCATTTGGAGTGACTCCCCTGTATGGCCACTCTTGAGAGCCAAGCCTTAATAGTCTCCATCTAAATGGGACTGACCTCATGAATTACCTCAGGAAACTTAATCTATAAACTGGCTTCTTCTTATGCAGACTGATGAATTCTTGTTTATTCCTAAATGGCTGTCACAAGACCTATTCATCAAACTCTTAAGGGGGGGGTGCTGCGGCAAGGAAAGGAGGCTCACAGAATCCCGTCTCGAGTGTGGCACCGTTAAATAATCATTAGGCTTCACGGCTGGTCTTGAGACCCACTCCAAATCCACAAAGCAGGTTTCTTTTTTATTTTTAAGTCTATTCATCAGAACTGCATTTAGATGAGATTCTGACCTGATAAAGGGAAAAAAAAGAGTGCTTTTTGTCACTATCAGTTTCATGGATGTGTTCTTTCTCTTTTGAGGGTTTTTTAACAAAAGTAAAGGAAAATAAAGGCAGATGGCCAACTCTTTTCAATATCCGTTTGCTGTATTTGAGCAGTTTAATGTAGTGAAACAGAGTGAAATGTTGCTACTTGCTAAATGGTAAACAACACCATTACCCAGAATTCTGCTGTCGATTGGTGCAAAACAGGGTGCTGGTGATTAATTAAACTGTTGTCGTAATTGTAATGCATGATACATAATAGATAGTGTGCCATGTATTTTAAAAGCAACAAATTAGTAAATAATAACTTTCTTACATAGCGCATCTCCATTGCTTGCTGCTAATGCATAAATAATCAAAAATAAAAGGCTATTATGCAACCACCTAATACAATGGATGTTTTTGATGTTCACCAAGCTGTACACATGTGCGCTCGAGCTACACACCATGGCTGCTGTGGGTCAGAGGCCCCTGGAGGCCAGAGGAAGAGTTTTCTCCCCAGTGGACTTTCCTCTGTCTGCTGAATTACAATGCTCCCCCTCTTAATAATAGTCATACATGCAGTTGTCTCCGACACATATTTTATGCTTTTGTGGGATATCAGCCAGGATTGTAGAAATGGCTGTACAAAGACTTTTCATACAGAAAATATAAAGTCATAGAAAAGAGCAATCTTGGATACCATCTTCATGTTTTGTCTACTGTCTCACTGTGACAATTTTTTTAAAAAAAATGAGAATGTCAAGGTGATCATTTCTTCTCCCCAATTCTTTCTGCCTGAAATTCTTTAACATTTGGCAGGCAAAGAAAGAGACCCCAGAGAATATAATTTAGGTAAATGAATGCATGCTGGCCACTCATTTGGGATGACTGAGACAAAAATGCACAGATGGCAAGAAGGGGGTCGTGATTTCTAGGAACATGACAAATCTTCAGCATAGTATCTCTTTCCAAATCCCCCACCTTATTCAAGCTGAATGATCAACCTTGGGTTATTTTTCTTTAACAGTTTTATTAGAGTATATATTATATACTGTAAAATTCAATCATTTTAACTGCACAATTCAGTGAACTTTAATAAGTCTACAGAGTTGTACAATCATTGCCACAATTCAATTTGAGAGCATATTTCTACCACCTTCGAAAGATTCCACACATCCATTTGCAGTCAATCCCTTTTCCCACCCCCAGCTTGTTTTTTCTGGACCTTTAGTATAAGGGAGAGACATGCAATACGCTGTCTTTTATGTCTGGCTTCTTTCATTTAGCACAATATTTTTGATGTTTATGCGTATTGTAACATATATCAGTGTTTCATACCTCTTGGTGGATGAATAGTATTCCATCATGTAGATAAAGCATATGATGTTTTTCTGTTCACCAGTGGATGAACATTTTAACCTGTGTTTGTGGAGATTCCTAGGAGTGGAATTGTTGGGTCACATGGTAAATTTATTCACCCTGGGATTTTAAAATGACCTCTCTCCACTTGGAGAATGACATTGAATTCCAGGACTGAAGAGCTGTTACTCATTTGTACCCTGCTGGGAATGGTAGATACTGGGTCTGCCCCGCACGTCTACCATTTGTACCATGTGACAACAGTCACAGTCACATTGCTCACTCTACCCTTTCCTACAGGATAGTTTCCCTCGAGGTCCCAAGGCAAGAGAGAACTGGAAACAGCCAACTCAGACTTGGTTAGTATTGCTATTTGGAGGGTTTGAATTAAAAGACTTGCATAGACAGATAATATTTTGACACACAGTAGAAAGCATAAAGACAAGAAGCAATAACCCAATGTCTGAAAACAAGGAAGAGCAGGACCTGTTGAATCTCTACTCCTTGGGCCTACTGCTGTCCTAGGAGAGGACGGTGAGTGAATTGCAGTAGCATTTTGCCAACACAGGAGCTCCCTTTGCGTGATACTGATTGAGTGGGCCTTTCCCTGTAAATTGCATAAACACATACCCAGGAGGTAAAGGCATCTGGTGCAACCATTCATTCCTGGTGATCAAGCAGGCTTTTGCCAGTTGCAGTGTTTAGAGATTATTTTAGGACACATGGGCACCTCAGTGCTTCCCACTGGCAGCCTTTGGCTTAGAGTGCTGATAAACCATCTCACCTTCACTCTCTGTAAATAAACACAAACGGTAATTTCCCTAAGTGTAGTCTAGTAAAGCTCTGATCAATGCTATAAAACAAAATGTAGTTGATTGCTGCCTGGCATATAAGTAATGCATTTCAACACTTGCTGTCCTCCTTTAATAGCTCAGGTAGCATTTAGTCAATAAGATTCAGTGGTGTGTGTGTGTGTGTGTGTGTGTGTGTGTGTGTGTGTATGTGTGTGTGTGTATCCTTTCTTTCCTTGCCAGACACAAAATACTGCTTTCTGCCCCACAGGGGGATTCAGTAGAGCACAAAAAATTAGTCAAGTGAAACAAGAACATGCTGGGAGCTGAAAGCAGTGTAAACCCCATAGAGTGAACTTCCCAAACTTCTCTAGGATTAAGAAGTTTCATGGAGCATAGACACTTCCTGGTGGGAAATGAGAACATTATGGACAAATAATTGTTTATACAGGATGTGTACCAATCGGGTTCTGCCTGATTGTATTTGTTTCTTCTCTGAGACAGGATGCTTTTTAAAATAGCATGAAGGCTGAGTGATGCTTTTACTTAGTTAAAATTATTCATGCTGGGGAGCTAGGATATGACCCAAAGAATGTTTCATGGGGGACACATACATATGGAATACTGCAGTCAGATGAAGAGCAGGTGTATCTCAGTCACAGTAATGCCAGATTTGTAGCACATTCCTTACAGGTGTCTTCGTATTGTAGCCTTGGCAAGTAGCCAAGCATTGGGATGTACTCAGGGTGAAAGTTGTGCCAAATCAGTTAATTAGGTTTTATTTTTTTGGTTGGCAGGATCTAAGACTCACATAAGCTACTGTAAGGAAAAGGAGACTTATTTTAAGGATAAGTGTGATGAGAATTGGAAGTAAAAGACCACCTGGAGCTCAGGAAAATCTAAGGATCTGCATAGTATCTCATTCTAACAATATGTCAATCATCAGCCTTTCTGCTTGCTTTCCCTATTCTCCACCCATTGCTGATTGGTCAGTTTCTCCTTCTTCTACAGGACCCAGTAGGAGAGGGTTCATCTTGTTGGCTACATGAAAGCCATCATGCCTACTGGTTAAAGTGCTTTGCCCCAGGTCACCTCATAGATTACTTGCCAAATTGAAGATTTTTCTTGAGCTGCTTTTCATCCCTGTGCATTCATTGGACATTTCTGCACAAAGGTTGGGCAAGCACTATATCCTTGGGCCTGGAAACAGACCTATTCTTTAGGGAAAAAAAGAAGTTGAACAGGGTTGGAAGGGTATTAATCAGCTCAGCCAAGAAATCAAACAAAGGGGGATGCTTCATGTCCTTGCAGCAAACAAACAAAAAGGTTGATATACAGGAATGGAGTTTGATTTGAATTTGTGGCAATTGTTTAAGAATTAATTCAATAAATGTAATTTGAGGTCTTACCTACACAGAACATGGTGTAGGTCCTGACTACTAAGAAAGTAATGGTGAGCATGAATTGAGAACCCAGAGTACAAGGAATTATTTGCTCACCTACAAATGTAACGCCAGAGGGTCAGAGTAATTAAGACTTGGCCAAAGCCAAACAGCTGCAAGAAACAAAGTCTGAACTTGAACTCATGTTTCTAAGGCTCAGAAGTCCATGCTCTCTACAAACTGCTTTCCAATGATAGATATGGTTAGTCTTGTTCATGTAGGAGCTTAAATATGATTTGAAAAATGAAAGGTTTCAGCTTTCAGAAAAAAAGTTAAATTATCTCTCTTGAGAACACATAAGTCAGATATTTTTTCTACATCTGAATTATTATACTTCTCACCTTATAAACACTGGAAGCCTAAATCTTCAGTATAGAAGTAGAGGCCATTTGTTTACCATTTACTTTATGTATATAGTTTATGAATTTGCTTTCTTGCTACAGCTGTGGATGAGCTAGAACCTCTGACATAGATGTCATCAACCCTGATATGGCTTCTACTTAATCTGTGTTGCCTCCCTGACTCCACAAAGCTCTGAGGATATGCTATTGCATGCTTCTGTGTTTGAGTCACTCTGTTTAACAGTGACTGCCCTTGGTTTTTACATTATGCAAATAACAGCAAAATTCTAATGCCACTCCTTATTAACTTGGCTAATGAGACAATTTCTAAATGGGAAAATAATTCAAAACCCAAACTAAACTTAAATGGCTTTTTAGTTGTTTCTTTCCTCTTAATTTCAAAAGCAAGAGCTATTTTCTTTTTGTAGATAAGCAAACCATTTTTTCTGAGGCAGTTCGAAGACTTATGTTTAGATTTAAGGTGACTTGTGAAAACAAAACTCTTAATATTAAAAAATGTTTTTAAAAGCTGCAAACAATTGTATGAAGCCTCAGCAGTAAGAACGCCAGGTCTGCGTCCCCAGATGAGCTTCACAACATTGGTTCCAGTAGCTGCTTCTGCCTCTTACCATCTCTGAGGCTGGTTTCTTTTCTCATGATGGTGACTGGGCTCATCTTGGTCTTGTCTTGTTTGAGAAGACTCTGTTCATGGTTGATGTGATGACCTGGGTTCCCTCTTTACCAACTAAATAACTCACTAACACTTTAGAGCTAGTCTTTCCATGTCTTAGATCTGTTTGAAGACTAACACCCCCCAAGAGAGGGAAGGTGTGATTTGATCGCTTTTTCCTCCTTTCTCTGCTGAATGGAGTATCTCAATCTGGGAGAATATTGGAAAGAACTGAATGCTTTTTTTCACATGCCAAGTTTTAGGATCAGAGAGGAGGCTGAAAACATGGCAGGGAAAGGGCAGGAGCCAGACAGCTTCAAGGGACTTGGGAGCACCACTATGGGAATCACATGACAGCCTTCTCCAGGCATTGTGGCAGGAATGAATCACATTCAAACACATTCATTATGTCACTTGGCTCATGATTCATATTTTAGGGAGAGTACTTGGGTCACAGGCTGGGCACTTGGATAGGAGAAGGATGAATTTCTTTGGCTGACAGAACCATCAAACTGTGTTCAATGGCTTAGAGGGAATGCCCCCAAAAGAAACCCATTATAACACAGAAAGGAGGAATTGGTGCTACAAAACCAACCAGTAACACGTGTTCCTGTAAGCAGTGTGCCATTTTGACATTTGTGAATAAACAGCAGAGGTATCTCTAATAGCTATGCGATAGTTCTACGTATTTGTATGTTTTCTGGCTTGCAGATTCCATTTGCACAAAGGATGTCAGAATTGCTCTGAAGTACCAATTGCCTTTTAGAAGAAACAACTTAACAGATCCTGAGATGCTAAGACTGGGTCTGAGCCAGAGGTACAAAGTGCTGAACATTAACATTTGGCAATTAACCATGAGGTCTCCTGTATGCGATCATATATCTTTTCTGAAAAGAAAGAGTATTTTTCACAATCAACTGAGAAACAACCCCAACACACCCATTATTTAATGTACTTTTTTGTAAATATCTTCTGCTGACAGAATGTTCTTCCGTTGTAAGAAAAACTGCTCCTTCTTCATTCATCATTGTGATTCTCACTAGGAACCTAAGTATTTGAAACATCTCATGCCTCACAATTCACAAGGAAGTTAGCCTTACTTCTAAAGTACATGATCTATTTTAGTTATTAAACTAAGTGATCCCTTGCATTCATGATCAAAGAATGAAAGATGGGCATTTTTCATTAGAGCCTCAAATCTCCAGTCTATAGTAATAACACTCTGCCTTAAGTAATCCTTAGCATTCTGCTGGACTTTGTGCACCAATATACTGGGTCTTTCAGTTGGACTAAAGACCTATCAACTGCTTTGTATATAAATGCATTAACCACTCATTTATTTATACTATTTATTAGAAGCCAATTATTATAAAATACTCAAAACTCACTTAGGGACCAATTCACTTAAAAAATCAATTACACAGTTAGGTTGTACCAATTAGCCTAAATGATTTTAGGCTTTTGGAAACTATTTGTAATTTACAAATATGTCTCACTAAATTAATAAAAGTGATATATGAATAATTCAGCAACCTGAATTTTTATCCACACAGTTTCCTGTGACAGCACTAGGTGCAAGTATGGGATATGGGGATGTGGAAGATGCAACAACTCATCCGTTCCTATGTATCTCACTGCAAAGTGTCCTTGGGGAAGTGGTAGAAATAGTGCCTGCTATGGGCTTGTTTCTTCATGTAACCTAATCTGGAGGCATATAGCCAAAGCAGCTGCTTTCAGGCCCAGCTTGAACACACACAACATACAAACATAGGCAAACACACTCAAATGGACGCATAACATACACACACAGATACACAGAGGGCATGAAAGAGCTCCTTATACGAGGCCAAAGAATCAACTCCCGATTATCTGTGAGTAAATTCGTATCCTAATGCAGTCTTCTGTTTCAGTTTCATCTTTGTATTTGATATTCTCCATTGCACCTATCACAGTTCATTCATTCACAGTAGTTGGTTAGTTGTGTTTTTTCAAAAGAACATCAATAAAAATCCACAGTTTAATAATGTCATTTTACAGAAATTTCTACTGTGTCCAGTTATTTGCTTTTTAAATAAATGCAGAATATTTAATTGTTTTATTGAGTTTGGCACCTTTCTTTATTCCATCAAGTGGAGATGTTAATGAGAAATTTATAACTTCAAAGCCGGCGCTGGCGCACAAAGCAAAAGTGCAAAATCATCCACAAGCAGAGTCATCAGCTGCTGAACACGGAGAATAAGTACTCTCTCAATGGAATATTCAAGTCCTGCAATGTCCTACACTGTTTTGTCCCCTCCTACGGCCAATTTGTAGGGGGAAATGTTACCAGATTTATTCAGCATATGATAAAAACTACGTGCACGTTAAAAACAAATTTCATGCTCAACATCCATGACATTCCTGGTATTTTGCTCAGATATTCCTGTGAAATTCCTGGAATCTTGACTATTTTAATTACTATAGGGCAGAAGGTACAATCAGACACATGTATCTTGGAATTAATGAGTCCACCTCTTAGAGTACTCTTTAAGTTTTCAGTGCTCAAAGAACTCCAAGTCAATATTTAAGTAGATTATTGGCAATCAAAAAGTAAAACACTAACAAAGTAATTCCTCTGCACATTGCTATTTTTCTGAAGTAAAAACTTGGATTGCTTCAAAATATATCATTTGGCAACCTTATAACCCAGATAACAGTAAAGTTTCATTTTGAAACACTAAAATTTTGTGATGACAAAACAAATTTTAGAAGCAAATGTTAAAGTTCACATACATGTACTTTTAGAATCATTGTCATTCATCACAAGCAATC
>VMDR010032224.1:0-11775 GCA_007922815.1 Macrotus californicus
ACAAAGTACTCCTTGAATACTAAATTTGTCTAACTACTTGAAAGTAATAAACTCTATTCCTTTAAAATATTAAAATGAATATTCTTCACTAATTCAGACTCTGCATACATTGTGGCTGTTTTTCAGCTGAATGAACACCTAATGTTACACATGTATGGGTGCATATGAAACAGGCAGGTCTACACCTTCTCAGTTCAGGATATGATGAACGCCGTTTCAGGTCTCCCTTGAAAACTACTTCAAACTAGTGAAAGCACGACACAGCCAAACGCTCTAAATGAAGCAGCAGCACGTGAGAGTAGCTGCCTAGATTTTGTGGGTGTTCCCCCCAGTGTTAGTAGTGTTAAATGGCAGCTCTCTCGGCACCTCCCCCCATGAAACGTTTCTTTGCCTGCTTCTAACAGAACGTTAAGCTGGGTGTTTGGCGTCAAGTTCCTTTTGACGCTTTTATGCTGACTTTTCTGACACATACGTAACAAAAGGGACCCCACCAAAGTCATGAAGACACATTGTATGAAAGAAAAGCCACTGGGATCAAAACATCCAAGACCACGTGGTCCAAATGGCCCAACGAGAAAGTGGACATTCAATTGATACGGAAAAGATATATCTTTCTAGAACTAGATGTAACTGAGATAATCATCCAATAAGGCAGTACTTTTCATGAAGAATTGGTATTTCCAAAATCCAGTAATGCTTATACTTAAAGGAAGCAACAGAGCAAGATAATTATAATTATTGTTGTTATTATTATTTTCATGGGAGCCAACCAGACTTGGAAAACTCCAGAGTCATCCACATTTTCTCTGGCCCAGTCATCCATTTTTAAAAGAAAGTAGTCTCTACTCCCTTGATTCCTCATTACAGAAGCTGTAATATCTAGAAGGCAGACAACACAGCAGCACAGATACGTAAGTAACACTGGCACGGTGCTGAATACACTGTTTTGTGGCTGCCCTGTGAACTTTGGTATGTCATAAGCACTGCCCGGTGTCATGAATTAGTCCTTGGGGACACACAACTTTCGTTCCACCGTGGCAGTCCATGCAGAGGGGAAACCAGGGAGAAGAGGACTCACAGCTCTGCTGACAAAAGAACAACTCACTTCTAACTGGCAGGTCCTTTTGTTCTGGATTGGCCACTCCTGCCACACCTTCCTGTCCCCACCCCACCCTCCCAGCCCCAGATACTTCTTCTCTGGGTGCACGGCTCTGCCAGGAGCAAAGGAACCCTGCCTGGCCCATTCTGTGGCTTTCTACCGAAAGAAACGTAAAAAGGGCAAGCTACAGTTGCTTTCTTTCATGCAAGCCCACAGCAGGTCCACGCCACCCAGGAGCAGGGGCTGTGCCTTCTGCGACCTGCACACGTGGCCTGTGGTGAAGCCCGGTAACCGGAAATCCACACTTAGTTGAGCGAATCAAGTTCACATCGACCTGAGGGGCTCAAAACATTAAGTCCAGGGTGCTAAAAGGTGGAATGTACTGGAGTCTTGAATTCCAGAATAATTGGAAGTAAAAGGGGTTTTTATTCTGTAGAATGCAAATATTCAAAATCAACAATAAATAAATAAATAAATGAATAAATGACCCCCCCCCCAAACAAACAACAAAGACTCCTTGTGTTGAAGGTAAATGCCTATCAGACTACAACTCAGCAAATCTGACTTTCAGGTACAATTTTATTATTCATTTGGCCAGCCACCTGCGGATCTTAACCCCTGTGAGCACAGGTTGATACATTTAAATTGAAAAGCAAAAGAACAAACTGTCACAAGCCAACCTTACGATTCCCCTCTCTGCTAACACTCAATGATTACAAAGATCTACCCTATTACTTTGATTATTTAAGGGACACATGCAAAACCCTATCTCCACCAATTTATTAGCTCGTACAATTTCTAGGTAATCTTATTTGGGGTTGTACCTAGAGTTCTCAGCATCATTGTTCCATGTTTTCTGCAGATAACTAGAGTTAGAATTGAAACACAGCGCCCTGCGGGACACTCCATACCAAGGGAACGACCAGAGCCCATCGGCTGGTCCATGAGATGCTAATGAGTCCACAAGCAGCGAAGCACAACTCCAAGGTGCAGGTACTGTCAGTGAGAGTGTGAATTATGAGGTCTCCTTTGGGTTCGCACATGTCAGTCAGCTTTGGGACCTCTCATCTCTGGCTTTTCACTGCTGTGGCATCTTCGAGTGCCTCGGCGCTATATTCTAAAACTGCTTGTTAAAAATGTAATCAGCTCAGAGAGAACCAGGACAGTATTTTCAACCTTTAGGTTTCTAGCCGGTTCAATTTTTATCAAGTTGAAGGACCTTGGTGATTGATAGTTCTAGTATGCAATCATATGCATGCTTTAATCAACGATTACCTCACTGCTAATATCCTTTTACAGATCTATAATTATAGTAATAAATGCTTACTGGTGAAATTTGTAATAATAATTCTAATTAACATTTATTAAGCACTTACTATATGCAAAGCACTGTATCAATCTCTTTAACATCCATTCTTTTTCTTATTCCTTGTAATAACCTCATGAAGGAGGCACTGTTTTATGTCCCCATTTTAGAGATGAGAGAGCTGAGCTCAGAGAAGTTGAAGCAAATCACCTACATTGCACAGCTAATAAGTGACAGATTAAAACCCAAGCTAGAGTGCTTCTCTATTGAAAACTGCCCAAAATAGTTGCAAAGCTTATTGGGTTTTGTAAATTTTATGGTACAATGGTCCATTATGCTGTTCAGTGCCCCTTAACAGAGAGATTGATGGGGCATATTCTGTTTAGAGATGTGCCTTAAGAAAAGGTTGTCAGTCCTGAATGATATACTTGCCGTTGCTACAAAACGAAAGCTGTGCATTGAGCTGCTTGTGTATCTGCCTCTGCTTCCCAGGAGCCTCGGCTGTCACTCTCAGCGGCGGCAATGACTCAGGACTTGTGAGCGAACAACGGAGCTCTGCTCATTTGTCTTACAATATCTAATTGTGGACTTTTTATGTAAGCCGCTCCGAGGCTTTACACAAGAACAAAAATAAAAGCAAAGCATGTTGTAAGCCATAAAGGCAATGTGTTAGTAAAACAGAATTACTTTTTAATGGTAATAATATTTTCTTTGGCCAGGGAAGCTCAACCTGACGAGGGTGGTGAAGAAATCAGTAACAACTCTGCCTTTCATAATATGCTTTAACATGCATTATCTCGTGTGATACAGTGACTTGTGAGATAAATAAGACGGGTATTATCTATATCTGCATCTAGCAGATAACAAAGTGAGTGATCAGAAAAAATAACTTCATCCAAAATCATGTGACAAAACCTCACTGACTTGAGAGCAGTTCTCCAGGCGCTGTTATGCCTACTTCCAATGTTTAGTGGGGTAAGTTTTGTTATTTGCGACAAAATAAACTCATAAATCCAACGAGTGCTTTCTTATATTGCTTATAAAAGTAGAACATATTATGATTCCTTTTTTTGCATTCACTTCACTAGAAATTCAAACGTCCCACTATAACACAGTAATTTTGCTATATGTACATGTACAATACTTCAAATTAAATATATATTGTTCAAATGTTGATGCAACTCTACAAACAGATAACCGTACAGTAATCAACATGCATTATCATGAACATTTGTTGTCTATTCTTTCTGCATTCATTCTTCACTCACTCCTTGGGGAATCCACCAGCCTTCTTCCCTCATGCTGCAGCCAGTGTGGTCTGAGTGGGTGAGCTGCACCCCGGCATCTGGGGTGAGAACTCTGACTGGCTTAAGTCAACCAACATATGAGCTCCCAACTCAGGGAAGTGCTCACAACCCAATGAGGCTGGATTTTCCAGGACAGGGGACTTCTCTCTTCTTTGTATTTGGTAGCACAGGAGCGAGGGCGGGGTGCATACTGCAGAGGCCTCTTAGCCAACTCCAACGAGGTGAGCTGAGAAAAGCTGATGCATAAAAGACTGCCAAGTGATCTAGCAAAGATCACTACTGATGACCTCATTGGAATCCTGAGTGTGTCCCTGCTTAATGCAAAACCTACCTTGACAGTTCAATTGAAGAGGCCAATAAGTTACAAACGGTCATTCACAACATAGTCCTAAATAAAATCTCTAATAAGTCAATTAGGATCCTTAGGGATATGTCACAGTATCAGATTAAGTACAATATGGATAAAAGTAGAGATTCAAAATGGTATACTCAGGTCTGCTGTTTGAGCAATACAAGCAGAAGACCAACTCAGGAAGGGGCCATGTGTGTGTACACGCAGGACAGGCAGCAAGGCAGGTGGAGGACTAAGGGAATCTGAAAAGGGTTAGGGAAAGTGCCGGGAAAGAAGGGATAAGAAGCTGACCGCAGATGGAAGAAAGGATTAAGGTTGAGGGCTCAGCTGAGATGGAAATGCATAACTTCATAATGAAGCCAATTAGCATAATTTGCTCATTTAGAACATTTGGAGGCAATGCCACACACACACACACACACGCGCTGCGCAGACATGGGGTACCCAGGCATCAGTGTATTTCACAGTGTATTTTGGCTGGTAATTCTAATGGGCCATAGAGTTTGTGACCCTCTGGTACAGAAGCAGCACCACCACTCTATGACAAGGAACTGTACACTCTTCAGATGGCTACAGAAAAAAGCTAACCCTGCTTTCAAACCACTCTCTCTAATTTTATACAAATGTAATGTAACTTGACCTAGAAAAGATGCAGATTCAATAGGAAACGGAAATCCCGTGGAACCAGTGCTTGCCTACACAAGTCTTTTCATTTCTCGTGTGTGCATGGAGATCAGGAGATGCTTCAGAGACACATATTCAAGAGTACCTGTATACCAGAGTCAGACCTTAAAAAATGTCATGTTCGTTTCTTAAATTAACTTTTATTGAACATCTACTATGTGTCTGTCACTACACTACTCATTAGAGCTACAGACCTGTCCCTGTCCTAATGATACAACCCTGTCCTCAGCAAATCCAGTCACCCAGGGGAGACAGAAAGACAATGAATTTGGGGGAGCACATAAAAAGGACACCTTTCCTAGAGCTGGTGGGGAGTAGAAGAAGACAGGGATGGCCTCACAGAGGGAATGGCACATCTGAGTTCTGAAGAGGGTAGATGAAATAGGTGACCGAAATAACCAGTAGCTTCTAGAATCAGAAAACAGCCTGCACATAGACATGGAGCACAGACGGTGCGTGGAGGATTTGGGAAAGGCATCTAATTTGGTAAGGCAGGGTATAAGGTAGAAAGAAAGGAGCTCCTAGCCATCAGCGGCCTTATCTATCATGCTGGGGCTTCATTCTATAAGTACCGAGGGCAGTGAGAGTATTTCACACAGAGATTAACACAGCTGAACTGCATTTTAGAAATATCCCCATCAACACAGTGGGAGAATGAACTGGAATTTGAAAGAACAATGGGAATGAAAATAGGGAAATCGGTTTCAGACAGATGAAAAAATCCAGCAGAGAACTGCCAAAGGCCCACACAAAGGCAAGCGCGACGCAGGTGATGAGGTCAAGTGTAGACAAATCATAGGAGCGGACTGAGAAATATTTGACCAACCAAAAGTAGTGGGGAAAGAGAGAGAGAGGAGTGCAGGATGACATTCTCGTGTGTAGCTGGAAAGATGTGTTAACATCTATCATTGAAGTAAATACAGAGCGTATGTGTTAGGGAGGGGGCGAAGTAGAGAGGGAGGGTGAGCTCAGTCCAGCATACAGTGGGGCTGAGGTGCCACTCAAACACTAATGCCCTGAAGCGCACTGCATGTGTTTGGGATGCACAGGAGCACTCATGGGCCCTCAAGGAATAGAACCCTATTGTGAATGGGGAACAGCCACATCAAAGAGAAACAAATGAGAAGAACACCTGAAGGAAGACCAGGGGGATATCAAGAAAGCCTACTAGAGAGCAATACACTAACATGCATGAACTATGCTACTAATGTATTACCTAAATATTATGAAATTATATACTTACATAAGTGTTTCACAATTCTTGAGGGGAGTTTAAATATATGCCTGTCACATATTCAAAATTTATGATGAATCCTTAATTTGAAAAATATTTTTCATCCATGAGTTGAGACCATTTGTCTTTCTTTTATTCTTATTGATTTTCAGAGAGAGGAAGGGGAAAGGAAGGAGGGAGAGAGAGAGAAAGAGAGAGAGAAAAGCATCAATTTGTTGTTCCATTTACTGATGAATTCATTGGTTGCTTCTTGTAATGTGCCCTGACCTGAGATCAAGCCCACAGCCTTGGTGTGTGGGGACAACGCTCTCACCAATTGAGCTACCCGGCCAGGGCCGTGTCTTTATGGAGAAATGAGTACATTTGCAGATTATAACTGAAGTGAAAACTGGTGAATGTTTAAACCTATCAAAGTGCATAAAGGGAATGCTGAATCACTCATCAGCCCTGAAGTGTTAGCAGAATCCGATCTTCTGGGGCACGAACTGAGTGACAGCGTGGCAGCAGTTTTAGCCTGTTGTCCTCAGTCTTACTGCAGATGGTGACAGTATTTCAGAAGGAGATACCAGGCTCGCCTCAGGTTTTCAGGGCATATTTTCAGGTGTTGACCTTACACTCTACAAGAAAGTGGAAGGTGAGCGACTGTAAAGTCAGAAAACACATCGACAACCAGTCTGTGACGAAGGTGGACTTCTGTAACACAAGGGGGTGACCTTCGTCCACAGTGAAATGCTCAGGTGTACTCCAGTCCTGTTCACGGAGGGCCTGCGAGCAGGGACCTGCTCTTTGATTTCATAGATAGGTGGGCTTTCAACAAGACTCTGACTCAAACACTATCAACTAAATTTAAGGCCAAAAATCCACATTTAATTTTTGAGTACACTTAAAGCTGTTCAAAGAATTTTAAGGCCACTTATAGATGCGAAAAATAGTAGCCATAAAACATGGGTTATTAGAGGAGAATTAAATCATTCCAGCTAATCCTGGTATTAGCCAGAGTTTGTCTTTCAGCCTTACTACCCACCCTTGCTTACTTCCATCAATCTATCTACCTACTTTATATATAACATATATATACACCAATATTTATATAAACACATGCTCAAAGTCTGTGTTTCTTTTTCTTAATCCTCATCCGAGGATAGTTTCATTGATGAGAGGAAGGCAGGAAGGAAGGGACGGAAGGAGAAAGGAGTGAGAAAGAGAAAGAAACATAATTGGTTTCCTCCTGTAAGCACTCTGACAGACAGACCTAAGCTACGAGGAAATATTCAAATACTTATAACCAAGTAAAATAAAGCAAAGTCTATAGTCAAGCAGATAAAAGAAGAAAATTAAAAAAGCAGAGTATAAAGGACATATACTCTATAGAGTAAAAAAGACCTTGTTAGAGTCCACATCCTTTTAGCCAGGAAGAAGAAGGAAAAAAATTCTCATTAAGAGCTCAGGTTCAGTTAAAAAAAATCATGATACTTTCAAAATAAAATGTCTTATTTCTTTATTCTTTCTGTAGTGGATACACTGCATAACAATAGTTCAAGACTAGATCAGCCGGTAAAAACAGTATATTGTACTTTACAACTGGAAACTCTAAAATGTAGGACTTACACAAATCTGATAAAATTGTTGTTAGAATCCTGTACAGATTACATAAAACATGCTTGGAGTAGTGCTTCGAAAAGAATGTACATCAGCGGTATTTTAAAGATTCCTTTCTATTCAAAGTTTCTGAGTTTATGAATAAAGGTTTTTAAATGTTTACACCTAGTTCCACAGGGTTCAGTAAGATTTCTATGTAAACCTGTGCTGAAGTTTTAAAGGAGGAAGCAGATTAATTTCTCTAACCCACAAATATTTATAGAGCACCTACCACATGCCGGTGTTTTAAGGGTTGGAGAAACGGTGTTAAACACAACAGAGAGCGATCCAAGATGGCAGAGGAGGAAGTGGAAGCAACACTAACTTTCTCCAGGCTCAACCTGGAATTACAACTAAATTGTAGAGAATCATTTGAAATAACCAACTGAATAAAAGCTGGAGAGAAGTCTTATGACCATGGACAAACAGTATAGGGAACCTATTTGTGTTCGATGTGACCTGTGGCTCAGCTCTGGTTCTGAAAGCAGACAAATGTGTGTTGGCGTGCAGGGAACATCCACTAATAGGTCTCCCGTGGGGAATCAGGCATGCATTGTCCCTAGGCCGCTTTGAAACTTGCTCTTGCAAAAACTCCCTCACCTGGGATGGAGACAGCAGAAGTTTACTGTGACTTGTGCTAGACTTCCCAAGCATGAATGTAAATAGCTCAGCCTTTTGTAGATGACCTTTCTCTTTGAAGCAACTGGCAACTTTCTTTCCTTTGTTATCTATAAAAGGTATCCACCCAAAGTGAACCTGTGCATAGTTAATGAGAACCATCCTGGATGTAATGTACCTAGAATATCAATAAAAGCCTGTGTTGGCAGGGGTTGGGGCCCTCTCTATATTACTTAGAGATCGGACACGTATCCCTTTTTGCTCCACGGGATTCCTTTAGTCAAGTGGAACAGCAACAGAGCTGGGAAAGGAATCCAGATAACATCCAGCTGTAAAAAGCAGCAGGGTTTCAGTCTGCCAGGAAGAGACAGCTGGAGATGCAGAGCCAAAGAACATAATTTCGTTTGCAATCGCTTATCCTGGGCTCTGGCAGAGGGAGGGCAGAGTGGACTAGACACTGGAGGACAGACTGGAGACGATCAATTTGGGGAGAGAACTGAGAGAGCAACCACCAGGATCCCTGTGTTGAGTCATCCCCCAGACTGCAGGAGCCATCTTGCTCAGATAGACCACTCCCCTCCAGGTGGCATCAGCCTCAGGGAAAGCAACGGCCCCACCAGCAGGAATTACTCTGCCCCACCCTGTGGTGCTTAAACCTGACTGCTGATTACCCACTGACTAGATTAACAACTGAAGGAGACAGCCACAGACTGTGGATTGCTGATAGCCTCAAACAGGCTGCCCAGGGCCAGACTGGGACGCCATCTGACATCACCAGGGGTGGATCCAGACAGAGAAAACAACGAGGCAAATTCCACTGCACTCTTCATGACTTGCATTATTTTCACTCCTGCAGAGCTTTTTAACATTCGTTTCTTGTCCTTCGAGTTTGTGCCTATTAAATCACTAGCTTCTATATTATAGTTTATTTTCAATCTCATAATTTCCTCCTCCCTTTTCTCTTTCCATTTTACCTTCTAGTTTCCTCTTCTTATTTTCATTTTATTTTCTCTCTTGCTATGACTTGTTTCCATTCCAACTCCTACTATTTCTCCACCCTCCAGCCTCTCAAAACCATTTTCCTTCTCATTAGTCATCTCACCTTTTTCCCATTCTTAACATACCCTTATTCTCTTTCTACTTTTACCAGTCTTTGCTTGTTGTTGTGGATATGATGGCTGTTGTTGCATTTCTCCAATTTTATTTCTAGATCATCACTATTTTTGTATTTCAGATCTCAAATTTTACCACCCTCCTCTCCTACTCCATTTTGCCTTCTCTTGCCCTTTCTTTTTTATGTTTTAAATTTAAGTTTTTCTCTCTCAGCCTGGTTTTCGTTCCTCAGTCTCAGTATGCCTTTTCCATATATCATCTCAAAATCACTTCTCTTCCTTCTAGACGTATCATAAGCTTTCCTTTCTTTCATTTTCCTCCTCTTATTCCTCTCCCCCCATATGAATCTTTGCTCATTGTTGTTGATAGGGCTGCGGTGAGACTTTTTCTCCAATTTGGTTCCTATTTATTTTTTCTTCTCTCTCTCATTACTTTTCTAAAATTTATTACTTTATTTTTTAAAATTTCTATTAAAACCTAATATTATATGCTTCACTTCTCTTAATCCATTCTGCCCTCTTCCTTCCCTTTTTTATTTATGATGTAATTTTTCCTTTCTTTGTCTCTTTGCCTCGTCCCTACTCCCTACTTTTATTATTACTCCTCCTTCTGTCCTCTTAAAGTCATTTTTGTTTAAGTTAGTCATCTCTTATCCATTTTTCCTTTCTTATATTAGTCTCAATCTCTTTACACCTTTATTAATACTGGCTCATTTGGTGTTGATAGTGTGATTATGGGTGGGGGTTAATTTTGGAGGTGTGGGGTTTGTTCCCTGAGCTGTTTGGTATTGTTCTGGCAGTACCTGTACAATAGCATACAAGACATGGTGGGTGAAAGGCCCACCAAAGTATGACCCCAGAACAACCAAAACCCAATTACAACCAGAGAGCTAACATGAACAGCATGAAGGACATCCTGAGCATATCAAGATCAGGAGATGAAGGAGACGGCACCACTGAACCCCACAGTTCCCCTACCAGAGAAGTTCACACCACGGAGACAAGGAGTCAAAGTAGATCAATCTAAGGAGAAGAAACAAACAAGAAGAGTCACCTAAAATGGGGAGAAAAAGAAAGAACCCCCAATCGAAAGGAAAGGAGGAATCCCCAGAAAGAGTGTTACATGAAATTGAGACAAGCAAACTATCAAGACATTGAGTTCAAAACAGTGGTTATAAGGATGCTCAATCAGCTCAGTGAGAACTACAAAGAACTACAGGGAAGCTACAAGGAGCTTACTGTAAACTACACCAGCATGAAAAAGGACACAGAAACTATCAATAAAGAGCCAAGAGGAAATGAAGAATACAATATTTGAAATGAAGAACACAGTAGAAGGAATCAAAAGCAGGCTAGATGAAGGAGAGGAATGAATCAGTGAACTGGAGAACAAGGTAGAAAAAAATTCCCAGACAGAGCAACAAAATGAAAAAAGACTCAAAAAGAATGATGAGTTTAAGGGAGCTGCAGGACAACATGAAATGTAATAATCCCATATCATAGGACTACCAAAAAGAGAAGAGGAACAAGGGATAGAAATCCTGTTTGAAAAAGTAATGACAGAAAACTTCCCTAACTTGATGAGAGAAAAAGTCGTATAACTCCAGGAAGCACAGAGGGTCCCAATCAAGATGAACCCAAAGAGGCCCACTCCAAGACATATAATTAAAATGGCTAAATTTAAAGACAGAGAATCTTAAAGGCAGTAAGGGAGAAACAGCTAGTAACACACAAGGGTGCTCTGATAAGGCTGGCAGCTGATTACTCAATAGACACTACAAGCCAGAAGGGAATGGCAAGAAATATTCCAAGCAATGAAAAACAAAGGCCTGCAACCAAGATTACTCTATCCAGCAAGCTTCTCATTCAAAATGGAAGGTGAGCCCTGGCTGGTGTGGCTCAGTAGATTGAGTGGTGGCCTACAAACCAAAGGGTTTACCAGTTCAATTCCCAGTCTAGGGCCTGGATCGTGAGCCAGGTCCCCAGTAGGGAACACATGAAAACCAACCACACACTGATGTTTTTCTCCCTCTCTTTCTCCCTCCCCCTCTCTCTAAAACTAAATTAATTAATTTAAAAAATAAAATGGAAGGTGAAATAAGGAGTTTCCCGGACAAAAGAAGGTTAAAGAATACATCTCTACCAAACCAGCATTGCAGGAGATACTAAAGGGACTGCTTTAAGAAGATGAAGGAAAAGAGAAAGAGGGGAACATAGATACAAAGGGAAAAATGGCAATGAATAAGTACCTATCAATAATAATCTTAAATGTAGATAGATTAAATCTCCAACCCAAAGACATAGGATAGCTGAATGGATGGGAAAACAGGACCTGCAGATATGCTGTCTACAAGAGACCTACCTCAGAACAAAAGATCTACACATGCTGAAAGTGAAGAAATGGAAAAAAATATTCCAGGCAAAC
>VMDR010032225.1:0-11785 GCA_007922815.1 Macrotus californicus
AGAACTTCCCCAATCTGGCAAAGGAAATAGACTTCCAGGGAGTCCGGGAAGCTCAGAGAGTCCCAAAGAAGTTGGACCCAAGGAGGAACACACCAAGGCACATCATAATTACATTACCCAAGATGAAAGATAAAGAGAGAATCTTAAAAGCAGCAAGAGAAAAGGAGAAAATAACCTACAAAGGAGTGCCCATCAGACTATCAGCTGATTTCTCAAAACAAACCTTGCAGGCAAGAAAGGGCTGGCAAGAAGTATTTCAAGTCATGAAAGGCAAGGACCTACATCCAAGATTACTCTCTCCAGCAAAGCTATAATTTAGAATGGAAGGGCAGATAAAATGCTTCCCAGATAAGGTCAAGTTGAAGGAGTTCATCATCATCAAGCCCTTATTCTATGAAATGTTAAAGGGACTTATCTAACAAAAAGAAGATAAAAAATCTGAACAGTAAAATGACAAGAAACTTACAGTTATTAACAACTGAATCTAAAACAAAAACTAAAAACAAACTAAGCAAACAACTAAAACAGGAAGAGAATCACAGAAATGGAGATCACATAGAGGGTTATTATCAGGGGAGTGGGTGAGGAGACAGGGGAAAAGGTACAGGGAATAAGAAGCATAAATGGTAGGTAGAAGATAGACAGGGGGAGGTTAAGAATAGTATAGGAAATGTAGAAGCCAAAGAACTTACGTATATTACCCATGGACATGAACTAAAGAGAGGGGATGTGGGTGGGAGGGGTTGTACAGGGCGGAGGGGAATAAAGGGGTGGAAATGGGACAACTGTAATAGCGTAATCAATAAAATATATTTTAAAAGAAAAAGACTAAGAAATGAGGATAAAGGAAAAGAAGGGAGAGATAGGCATACTACAATAAAAAGCTAAAAGCATCAGTAAAAAGTGAGCGCTAAATTAAGACTGAGAGAAGTAACAACACAAATGGGTTTTGTACTGCTATGCTCTAGTTACATTGTTGCCAAAATCTAGTCCCCAAAGCTTTGCTATAGAAAGGTAAAGAGAAGAAAGGAAGAAGACAAAGGCTGGTATATAGATAAAACATGTAAGAACTGATTGAGGAATCTGATAATAGACAATAATGGATACTCAAATGGGGATCACAACATACATCCAGTAGGAATAAGTCACTCTTGCTCTATAACCACCATCACACTCATCAGCTGTATCTGACTTCTGAATCTTTGCCTAACTCATCCCTGTGCAAGAATAGTCTCCCTTCACTGTTAGAACACAAGCCTTCCTCCTGATTCAGTTTTGCCTTAGAGTTCCTCTGTCCTAGAACATCTTCACTAATCAACCATATCGGTCTAATGTTTGACCAAATCTCCTTAACAATAAAATGTTGCAATTATTATATTTGTATGTTCAAGTGTCTGTGGAATAGGCTTATTATGGAATGGCAGCTATAGTTCCTAGTAAAGCTTTTTAGCTATGTTAGTACTTTTATTCACCAGGATTCTTAAGAGCCCTCTCCTTAACATGGTCCATCATGTTGAATAGTCCCATTTAAAATATCAGAACTCTACACCTTCAAAAACTCCACCAAGAAATCAAAACCCAACTAAAATTAGGGAGTTTAAAATATGAATATCAATAAAGGTCTCAGTCTTTTTAAAAAGGTGATCTTATTAAATTAGCATATACATAATTTCCATATCAGTTTCTCAAGCTAATATGCTTCAGAATCTGATTATCCTAATTACTGAGATCCACAATTACAAACATTTCTGCATTCAATAAGCATTAATTGAGCATCTAATATGCCTAAGACAGTGTACTGGCTAGATTTTTAAAAGATAAAGATGAAAGATAAACCCCATGACTTATTACACAGAGGTTGTGTAATTAGGTATGGGAGCCAAGTCATATAAATCATATCTACAAGGGACTATAACCCACAGCAAACTGTGATAATGACTACATGAGCAGTATACAATATTCACGGATTACAGATAAAGACCTCAATTTTAACTGTATGCTGAGATGATGCAGAAAGTCTCAGTTTAAAAGGTGTCATTCAGCCCTGGCCGGGTGGTTTGGTTGGAGCGTTGTCCCATGCACCAAAGAGTTGCGGGTTCAGTCCCCGGTAAAGGCACATACCTAGGTTGCGGGTTCAATATCCAGTCAGGGTGCATGCAAGAGGCAATTAATCAATGTTTCTCTCTCACATCCATTTCTCTCTCACATCTGTTTCTCTCTTTTTCTCCCTCCTCTCTCTAACATCAATAAACATATCCTCGAGTGAGGATTAAAAAACATTAAAGGTGTCATTTGGCCTAAATAAATAATTATTCCAGCTGTTAGAAATGCAGACTAGGTTATTCAGAGCAGAAATGATGGCATGATCTAAGGTGCAAGATAATGACGCTCACGGCCAGTGTAGCAAGTCGCCCTGTCTGGAGTGAGTGTCAGATGAGAGATTCGACATGGGATAGAGTTGTGAGCCTGATGTCAGATTGTAGAGGATGAAGTATAGGGACTTAAACTGTATTTGGCACGTGCTGGGGACCATAAGAAAGCAGCTCTAAGACAGCATAACAAAGTGAGAGGGCAGACTTCAGAGCCACCCTGCCTGGGTGTGGAATGGACGGCACCACTCACTGACACAGCTGGGTGACATCACAAGCTAGTCAAGCTCTCTAAGGTCCAGTTTTCTTATTTGCACAGGAGACGGCTTATGAAGCTATTGGTAGGACTAAATGAAATAATCCATGTGAGATATTTAGGACATTGCTTACATGTAAGAAAATAATAATGTTAGAGTATGGCTATGATTATTATTAATGTGGTGGAGTAATGTGATTCGAGCTTTGCTTCAAAAAGAACAATCTGGAAATGAGCTGAAGGATGAGTAGAAAATTAGAAAAGACATGGTGAGATAAAGTAGAAGCCTATTGAAATAGAAGGGTGCTCAAGAGAGGTCCTAAGAGACTTTTTTAAAATGGTTGGGGACAGTACTGGGAAAGAAAGAACAAATGACAGAGGTGCTCCTAGAGAGTATTTGTTTGCCTGAGCAAATTACTGTTGAATGTAAGGGGCCCAAAACAAGCCCCCAAATGTCAGACAACTGCAAGGTTTTGAGCCAAGATAACTGAAAAGATAATGTCATTAACAGTGAAAGGGTCATTAGTAGCAGGTTCTATTTTGGAGATTCTGATTTAGGACATCTGGGTCTTACAGGCACTGAATTCGTGGGGCAAAAGTCTAATGAGAGATGGAGCTATAGAAATGGCTGTAATAATAGCTACCATTATCTGAGCATTAACTATGCGCTCCATGAATTCTATAAACTACGCACGTCAATGTCAAAAGCAACCTTATAAGTCATTATTACTTTACCCAAACTGGAGCCTGAGGATCTTGGCTACAAACCTTGCCCAAGACCACAATCAGTAAAAGATAGAGACAGAAATCGGCCCACGCATATAACATTAGAGCTTGGAAATATTTTGGATTTGAATTAGCAGCATGGAAAAACTAACCGGAACAACTGTAATAGGTAAAATTTCTAAAAGAGAAAAAGACAAGGCCAAGGAAAAATCTTGAGGAACATCATATTTCAGAGCGAGGAGAAGGGGAGCTAGCAATGAGAAATTCACAGATAAAGAAGAAAAATAAAGAGATGAAAATGACATACAAGTCACAGAAGGGAAAGCTTCTAGCACATCATGGTCAACAGCCTTGGATGTGACAGAAAAATGAAGGATAGTCTGAAAAGGCAATTTGAACTGATGTTTCCATTATCGCTGGTGTCTTTTAAGAGAGAAAATTCAAAAGCACACAGGGAGAAATTGCCAACATGTCGGGGCAAGAAGGTAGAACCAGTGCCAGAGAGGAACTAAAAACACAACATGAGGCTATCCTGTGGGCGACTGGGGTCTTTCAGGCTATTCTTCAATGGCTTTAGTGTGTGTGTGTAATTGTACCCCTTAATTAGAATTTTGGATTATAAAAAAATAAAAAGAATGGTCCTTAAGACAGAAGAGACTACTCAGAACAAAGGAAGGAAATTCTTGACTCTTACAGGTAAGTTTAATATATTCATTATTATTTCCCTTTTTTGGTCTAAAGCTAGCTACATTTGTCAAGCTCTCTGGGCTTTTTTGCTCCATTTAGCTTAATTTTTTTTCATCTTTCAGTCTTCTGTGTATATTGTGGCTGATACTTTTAAATAACAATTTACCATGACGTCTCCCTTTGTATGCCCCTTTTCAAACTAGAATTATTCCTGAGACTAACAGAGGGTGTTAGGTAGAAAACACATTTTTTTTGACAGTCTACAGATATTTTAAGTAAAGGACATATAGAAGTTGAACCCTCGAAAGCAATTTTCTTAATTAGCTTAATTAGTAATGATTGTATTCAAATCAAGTGTATCAGTTCAAGAAACCCTTCAAGGCTCTAGATTTTACATATAATTGCAAGGAATCAGGTATTTTGAAACATCAGGTAATTTCTAAATCTGGTCAACTATCTGTCTTTCAGTCTAAATGTGTTGGTTGCCTAGCGGGAGCACAGCGCAGTACTGATGGGGCCTATGTATTTACAAGAAAATTTCTCATGCTCAAGGAGTAGCAGCCTGTACAATTTGTAAATTCAGAGCCACAAACCACATCGCTGTGGCTGCACACGCACATATACAATCAGCCGTGGATTCCTGCAGCCAAATAGAGCTTCAAGTGTTTCTATTTCCAGAGGAAGCTTCCCCCCCCCCTGTCTTTTAGTTCTCTCTTAGTAGTTGAATGTTAAAGAATCTAGTCTATTGCTAAAATAATTTGTTTTTCCAAAGAAAATCATGGGAATAAAAACAAGATTGTGATATTCATTGTGGTTTGAAAAAAATTCACAGTAACTCAAAAAGACTTACAAATCAAAGAAGTGCAACCCCCTCACTCTACCACACACACCAGGACAGGCACAAACGTTATAACAGTACCTCATGCATTAACAATCATGGAAAATGGCTAGAAATTCATTTGTCTTTTAATTGCTTTAAAAGTGTTATCACAATTGAAAAGTAAATTTCTTCAGGTGCAAAAAACCAATAGACCATGAACATTTGAAGGGAAAATTAGTTTAGGAAATACACTTCATCAAAAGTAAACGTTTCTTTCCAAATTTTGGTCTTTTCCTCCCGCGGTTTATAGTCAGGCAACAAAGCTTTATTAAATGAACAACACCAGCACTGAAGGAATTTTATTTGGATTTTATAGGCATAAAGTAGTGGAAAAATCACCACAGTTTTAAGTAATTTAGCCATTAATTAAAGAGTTGAGGCATAAATTGTGAGGGAAAACAAAAAGAATATTTCAGGAATCCCAAATCTTCTTAGGACTCTTCCAGGGATTCGAATTTTTTACAAATCCTATAACCCAACATATAACTCTTCTTGAAACTCTCTCCATTTCTCTTGATGACAACACTATACCATGATCTTGCTCCTAAAATTCTGGACATCCTTCTCAGTTGCTATAATTAAGTCTTCTTTCTCTACGTACCTCTTAAATACTTGTATCCCCCAGAATTGCATCATGCGTCAATTTCCTTGCCCTCCTATTGATGGCAAATATCCTGTGGCGTTAGGCTTCTTTTATATCCCAAACCTGAATCTTCTACCAAGATCACTGTTTAAAGTTTAGGTAGATTCCATGGCATCTCATTTCAATGTGTCCAAAATATAACCCATTATCTTTTCACTGAAGCTGTTCATTCGAGTGTATCACATCTTAGTAAAAGGGATTAAAATTAATCTAGCACAGTGCCAGGAAGCTAATAAAAATTTATTGAGTGAGTGAAACTAGTCATTGGTCAACAATTGTTCATTGAGGGTACTGGTATCGCCAGACACTCTGCCAGGTGCTGGAGGCTATAGATACAAGCAAGGAAGGCAAAGTGCCTTTGCCCTCATGGAGTTCAGTCCAATGGAGAAGACAGCCATTAAATAAGTAGTTACGAGTGTGATTATTTTTTTACATTAATTATAACTGTAACTACAAAAGAAAAAATAACCCATTTAATAATCACCAAAACCAGAAAACTTAAAAATATCTTCAACACTTTTCTTTCCTTCCCATTTCCAATTATTTCCCAAATTTTATTAGTTCCATTTCTGAAACTTTTCTGATTTATCTCTTCTTCTCCATCATTACTGTCTTGCTTAATTCAGGGCCTCGATATCTTTTTTCTTTAACTGGTCTTTCTGACTGCAGTCTCTCTTCTTTATAGTCCAGTCATGACACTATTATATTTATGCAGGATAGACGTGGTGATGTCACAATCCCCCAGAAAACCAACCATGGGTCTGATTTGGCCTGAAGAATAAAGCCTCAGATCCTTGATATTCACATTTCTCATTCACAGTTCAGCCATCTCTGGCCTTTCCAAATTTCTTACATCCCTCCAAATTCCCTGAACCCCAGCTTCTAGCATATCACACATGCATTCCCTCAGATCTTCTTCTTCTAATACTCCATCTCAAAAAATAAATAAATAAACTTGGCTGGAAGACATCGGCTGAAGTAGGACTCTGGAAACTTGGCCAGATCACGTGACAGAAGCTCCTCTTGCTTAAAGCTGCAGTCGGTCAAGGAGAAGAGCAGTTACCAGAGCAGTTACTAGTGTACTTTCAGAGTGCCAGGTCGGACTAAGCATAATAGCTCAAAGTCAGGTCAATCATCTGAAATGAAGGAGATGTCAACAAGGACCCAAAGAATAAAACCAGACAGCAGATAGGACAGAGATCAAAGGATGCATAAACTATATGTATATGAAGCAGGCAGTGGGGAAATGGAGCCACAAGTAACTTCAAAGCCAAGAACAGACAGCACCTATAGATTTTCTTTAAATCTGTTTCTCACAGCTGCCAATATTAACATAATACTAAATATAATCAACCCAAATTAATTCCTCAAAGTGCTTCTCTGAAAACTATCTTCACCTCAACTCCATTCCATCTCCTAGCTAACTCTTTTTTCACAATGTTCCCACAGTCCTTTGCACATGCCGCCATTACAACAATCGGCACACTCAGTGACAATTCCTCACATGTCTGTTTACTCAGCTAGCATCTGAGCGGCATGAGGCTGGGGGTGTGTTTTATTCATGCTTTTATCCTCATAGTATAATAGCAAGTTTGTTAAATTCATGAATAAATACAAGGAAGTTACAAGTACACAAACATGAGTATAGTAGTCCTACTTAATGATACCTAATAAATACAAATATCTGCTACTAGAAATTGACTCTGGGAGGTTCTTGCTTTTGACTATAGAATAGTTAGGGTATTGGAGGAGAAACAATACTTTTTCTTAGTTTTAACTAAAACATTCAGAAGTGGGACTCAAGAAGAAATATTCAAATACTCCAAGAGGGATGCAAATAAATAAAACTATGAAATTATCACAATGCCAACATTATGCTATTTAAAAATGTTTTGTTTTATGTTACTTTTAAATAGCTACATCCTAGTAGGGAAATGCTGTAACAGACATCCCACTCACTAGTTTATTTTTCAGCATTAATGGCTTCTTTGCTGAAACGACCCCCCAATCCTGGCATGAAATACAAAACATGAATGCCTGCAACATACATATAAAATGTACGGTATGTGGCTGCTCACTTATTGATGGGATAAATCTTTGCTTAACAACAGCCCTGAGACCAGAATCATAAATGCAAATACAACTAATAAATTATGTTTCATAAAATAAATTTATTTTATAAATAAGTAAAATTATCCTTCTTCTACTTTAACCAATAATCAATTTAACCAAATATCTACCTGAGTGAATTTGAGAAGACATATTACTCAAACATAACTGAAATTCTAACTTTATCTTTGTTGTTGACACTATTACACATGTCCCCTCTCATAACTGAAAGTGCATAACCCTTACAGCACATAATTCAATACCAACTACCCTTTGGAAATGCAATATGAATTTGATAACTCTTAGAAATAAATGGGTTGAATTAGATGACCTCAACAGCTCCTTCTAGATAAAAATTCTATCTTACTACAATTATTTTAGATTAAATAAATGGAGATTATCAGCTATAGTGGTACCTGCATTTCACAGTGAGGAATGTCAATCTGGCTATATGTCAAGGCAGCTAATCTGCCCTTGAAAAATGCAAGTGTCTCCCAATAAAAACTAGCAGACAGCACCCTTACCTTCTATACAAACTATGTTCTCAGCCTTACCTGGTCCCATCTTGTATGCATTCTAGATCTCTTAGGCATTGGACCTGGTTTCTTCCTCTCCTCTTGAATCTGCAACTGCTGTTGCTGCTTCTGGTTTCCCTCACAAACTACTGCTTGTGTTCAGCCCTCAGATCTGGATCCTGTAACATCCCAACCTCTTCCAGCTTGCCATGGGAGACCCTTGCCTCTGCTGACCTACAGAGCCAGCTCTGCTATCAAATTCAGCCTTACCCACACAAGAGGGAAATGTGCAAGACGATGTGTCAAGGGTCATTGAGAGGTGGAAAAGAGAACCATGTAACTAAAATATGATACAGTGTGATGTCACAGAAAAAAATTAATAAGACTTAGAGCTGAATGACAGATTTGCATCCTAACTCTGTCACTTAATGGCTGAGTAAATGAACTTGGGGTAAAGGTTGAACTATATGATGTACAAGAAGCTCTTCCAATTCAAAACTGTTTATGATGAAAACTTTCCATCACAAACAAAAGTATAAAACCAGTATAATGAACCCCACATGCCCTTCAGCCAGCTCCAGAACTGTGAACATTGACCAATGTTATCTCATCCATTCCTCTGCCAATAATCTTTCCCTAAAGCAAAACCCTAGGCATCTATCACATTATTTCATCTGAAAACTTCACTGTTGCATTTTAATAATACAAACCCATTGCTATTATGATACCTAATAACACTATTCCTTAAAATCACCTAATGCCCAATCCATGTTCAAATTTCCCAGACTGTCTCAAAGTTGCCTTTTTAAATTTTCAATTTCATTTCTTCTAAACAGGATCTAACTAAGAGCTACATAGTCTATGACATTTTCTATCAGATAATAAGAAAGAAAGCCTCTAATGAGCATTAACTTGACTCCTTAATTCTCAAATTTGGTATGAAATTGAGGACTTTATTCCACTCATCACAAGCCTCCAGACCTATGGTTTTCAATATAATAGCCACTAGCCTCATGTGGTCATTTAAACTGAAATTTAAATGAATTAAAATTAAGTAATATTAAAAATTCAGTCGCTCAGTCAGAGTAGCCACATTTCAAGTGTTCAGTAGCCATATGTGGCTAGAGACTACCATATTAGACAGCAAAGATATAGAATATTTCTCCCATCAGCATGTGAACACTCATATGGCATACAGTTTACATCATTGCAGGAAGTTCTATTGGGTAATGAGGCTCTAGATCCCAAAGAAAAGATACACCTATGCCCCAGTCAGATTGCATCTCACTTCAGAGGACTTAGAAAAGAAGTCTCACTGAAAACCTAACATGCAGAATCACCGAAGGCCCGTTAGAGTCATCTCAAACCAACTAGGTCATTCCTGGTCATCAGATATGGTTGCTCAAGAATACTGACCAGAAGGCCACAATCTACAAATGAGCTGTGCCTTCAAAGCTTATTTGTAAGCTGTTTTGAACTTGAAACCACTTTGTTCAAGTTCCGGCCTATCCATAAAACCCCAATTAATTCAAAACATGGCTGGAATGTTATACAATGAATGGCGGGGGGAAGCTATTATTGCTATTGTGAGTTAGCCTGGAAACCAAATAATTATCCATGGTATAATCTCCGTATGTAAAGTGTTCTTCAGGGTGAAAGGAGAGTGTCAATGGAAATATGTCTCATCCCTCACTCTTCTTTCTCCACTTCTTTCACAGTTGGGAAGAAATAGCAACAATGAAAGCAAAACATTGAGGACACTTCACTTGGGAAGAGCCTTCCACCCCACCTGAGGTTAAACAGCCAGGTCTGTCTGGAAAAACTGCAGCCATTGTTAACATAATGAGAATGGTTTGTGCAATATCGATGTAACCTGGCAGGCAAGGAGAGTGGACTAGAATGTGCATGAGTGAACAATGACGACTTCACTGTACTAGTCAGTGGGAGTGGTAGATGCTGTTGAGTGAGCATGTGTGCTGCGTGGCCATTGCATTCAAAATGACTGAGTGAGCAGAGCAACAAAATCTGCATCGATTTTCACATTAACTTTGAACATTCCTCCATGGAAACGACTTGGTCGATTTAGAAGTCCACAGCTATGGGCAGCTGGTGATTGGCAGCTTCATCACGACAACATACCTGCTCATGCAACTCGTGCAGAGTTTTTTGGCCAAACATCAAATCACCCAGGTGACTCAGCCCCCCCTATAGCCTAGATTTGGTACCGTGAAACTTCTGGTTCTTCACAAAACTCAAATCACCTTTGAAAGACAAGAGATTTCAGATCCGATGATGAGATTCAAGAAAATACAATGGGGCAGCTGATGGCAACTGGCAGAATTGTGTGAGGTTCCAAGGTACCTACTTTGAAGGGAACTAAGTCATCATTATCCTATGTATAATGTTTTTTGTATCTTGTATCTTCTTCAATGAATATCTCTATTTTTCATATGCATGGCTGGATACCTTCTGGTCATACCACATATATATTTATTTATATATATATTTATAAAAGAGGCATTATAAATAAAAATCACAGTCTAACAAAGATAATTCCTTATGACTTATTTAAGCTAAGCAACAGAAAGGCTTTCCCTGATCATTCTCTCCTATGTCACAGTCTCAAAAGAAAGAAAATTTTACGTAATGTAGCGTTGGTGCAGGTCTTTCAGATCTTAACAAAGAAAGAAATCATAGACTAAAAAGATTACTGGATTTGACTATAATTACTTTTTAAATTATGTATGCCAGAAAACACTGCAAACAAATTTAAAATACAGTAAACTAGGCAAAATATTTTTAACATACACAACAAAGTGCAAACAACCTTGACAAATATAGAATCTCATAAATGAGAATATCTTTACCTAAAAAATGGACAAAAAAGCAAGACATTTTTGTACCTTCACCAGTAAAACAGATCCAAATTGAAACAAAGAGATTTTTTTTTTTTTCTATCAAACAAGCCAAAAAAAAAAGACAAATTCGTAACCTCTCGCACTCATTCTTAGAGGCAGGCTTGCTAGAGAGAGCGGAGCTGTTGGAGCTTCTGAGGTACAACTCACGTCCTTCTCGGCCCCCAAGAAAGGATGAGTACAATACACCTGGAATAAGTCTTCATGGCACTGGACAAGCAAAATGCATCACATACATACAAAATATCATTTCCTATAGTAATACTGGATAATTTTATTAAGGGGATGGGCATGAAAAACCCGACTTTTTATGTAATATTACTTTATCTCTATTATATTTCACATTAAGGCATTTTAAAGCCTTTTAAGTCTGCCAGTCTGCATCTTCTCTACATTGCTTGTTGGCATTGACTCATTAAGTATTCTTCATCTGATTCAAGGCAAAATATGCTTCTGATCAAATATGTACTCACATGCTGCTCTTTGGCAAGCTTCAAACAAAATTAGCAAAATCATGAAGCTGGCGCTAAATGTTCTGGAAGGATGGTATATGCTATACCTTCCTTATCAGAAAAGCACGCATATGGATTGCAATATGTCAACAAACTGTGTCTGTGACTTTTCTCAATCCTAATCTTAAAAATCATAGAAAGATCAATAAAATAAGCTATATTACTACACTTGA
>VMDR010032226.1:0-11779 GCA_007922815.1 Macrotus californicus
TTAGGTCCTGTTTCTTTACAGATGCAAAGTTTTTTAAAAATAAGAAAAGTATGAATATAAAGTCCAACAAGGACTATTGATATGAGAAAATCAAAAAGTCTACTTAACATTTGTCATATTTGTACTAGACACAGGCCATATTTTTGGTTACAGGTGAACTTCAAGGCTTCCAATTTTCAGCAAATGAGCATGTGTCTTGTTTATAATGAACTTGCAAGGTCATGATTGATAATCATTTTCTACTAAATAATTTAATATGGGGATAAACTGCACAGATCAAAATGAACAAATTCTAAACACCTTGCCTCCAAATCCTGGTGCCTTGTTTTGACTCTAATCAAGGCAAAGTTCAATTTGAAAGTCAACCAGTGTGTTCAAATATAAATCCCAGTAAGTATTGTTAGTGGTCTTGTGGCAACTGGTGTCTGCCCACCATCTCTGTTGGCACATCATTCCAAATAATATTCTCATCATTGTAACAAGTGCTGTCATTTATCAGGTGTTCATCACATTAAAATGAAACTAAACTTGAAAAAATTGAAAGCAAAACTTCTAAGATGTCTGTGCACTCTAGAAATAAGAAGAGGCTTGGCAGGCATAAATATGTGCTGGCAACACATCTCTTCTCATATTTCAAGGACAAAATTGAAACCATATTTCTATGGGGTGCAAACATTGATTGCTATATGTTCTTATAAACAGAGAACTACAAACAGTACTGTGCCTTCTCTTGATCCTCCTTCACTTTTATGTGAAGTCCAAAAATGTATCAGTTAAAGGAGGCTTCTGAATTCAGTTCAGAAAACAGAGATTCATATGTCAAGAACAGAGGCAGAGCCCACTCTAGGTGAGAGTGAAAATAAAACCACAGTTGTGTTCAACTTGAAAGATTTTGAACCATTGTTCACTAATGGCTATAAAATAAGAAAGCACAAATCATCAATGATCTCAAAGACTCATTTAAGCTGTGAGCTTTGTCCTTTCATTTCTCTCTCTCCCTTCACTAAGGGTCAGGTTTGGTCATTCAGTTCCATGAACTCAAAGTACTTCTTAAATCTTGTCCATTTAATTTCCCTCAGATTTTTCATCACCCAAAAGGCAGGGCACTGTTCAGCTCCTACCAGTCTTGGAACCCCATCTCTCGTCATCCTCCCTTCTTTCCCTAATGAGTCCCGGCCACAACAGAATTTCCTTTAGTCCCTCAAATGCTCCTTGTGCATTTCTGCCTAGGACATTAACATAGGTCACTCTCTTTCTGGAAAAAACTTTTTCCATCAGCGTTCACCTGGCTAACTTCTGTGCACTCTTTAGATTTCAAGTATAATACACTTATACCAGGAAGATGACAGCCCACCCGTTAACATTTTTTCGAGTCTCATCCTTTTTTATCACGTCCTTTGCTTCTTTATAGCACTTATTAGAGCCAAATCATTAATTTTGAAATTATTTACTTAGTATTTGAGTGTAGGTTTCTTAAAGGCTGATATCTTGCCTACCTTTTTCTTCATTGGGCCCTGAGTACCAGTTAGTGATCTAAACACGTAAGTGCATGAATAATTATTTGGGAGGCCAGGAGGGTAGGTAGAGAAGGAGTGGGTAGAATAAAAGAGGAGATATGGAAGAAAGTGAAAAGAAGGGAAGAAGAAAATGAAGGAAAAACTGAGTGCCTGTTAGCTAAATTCTGTCATGTAAAACTATAAGGCAATGACCAAATGCTCTATATAAGGATACAATTCACAGGTGGGAAAATTATGTTCAAAACCCATCATAAGCAAGTGTCAAATCACAGGAAGAAAATTAGAGAAGATGAGTTCAAAAAGCAGCAGGTGGGAGTATGTAGTGTGATGGTAAATTTTATGTGTCAATTTACTGGCCACGGAGTACGCCCTGATTAAACATTAATCCTGCATATATATGTGAAGATGTTTACAGATGACATTAGCATTTGAATCTGTGAACTCAGTAAAGTAGATTGCCCTCCCTGATGTTGGTGGGCATAAGCTTCCTGCCTGCCTGCTTGAGTTGGAAAATCTCATCTTCTCTGGTCTGGGTAGTGGGATTCAAACCACTGGCTCCCTCGATTCTCAGTCCTTTGGACTAGGACTGAATTACACCACTGGCTTTCCCTGGTCTTCAGCTTGCAAATAAAAGGTTGTGAGACTTCTCAGGCTCCATAATCAATGAGTCAATTACTCAGCATAAACAAACACTAATGGTTCTGTTTCTCTGGTGAACTCTGACTAATACATATAGATAGAAGCCAGACATGCAGAAAGCAAGGAAGGGCCAGTGCCTGCAAAGAAGCACTGGTTCTGTTTTTGTTTGTATGATAAGCCTGCTCCATAGAGGGACCTGCATAAAGTAATTTTAGGCCATTTATTTCCATCTGGATTTTGATTCTGGTCAACCTCCACAGTAGGGTCCACATATACTCCTGCCTGATTGTTTGTCAAGTATTAGACATATGAAACTGAACTTCCAGTAAAGAAACAAGTGTTTTTAAATGAAATAAGCTATAGTCCTAGCAAAACGCTGGGTGAGGGTTATTCCCTTTAAATAGGGAATTATTTATACAAATAATACCTGCACATAATTTTAGTGACAAGTGAATTTTATTTAAATGTAATATTGTTTCTGGTTATTTTAATATGATTAATAAGTATATTTAACCTATATATGCCACAGTCTTAAAGCCATTTTCCCTTTTTAAAAAACTATGTTTGCCAACCACTCAGTAGCATTTCAAAGGCACAAATAGAAAGATTCAAGTTAGAAGAGGCAAAAATGAACATCTTGCCTTTTTGGAAGTTAGTCACTAATAGTACTAAAGAGTTTGGTGAGAGAGTATACCAGACCCCAATCGAGGTTACAAAAACAAGCAAACAAAAAGCCTTTTCAGGGCATTGTGTTTTCCTGAATTTGTCTATTCTGGTTGTTATAGAATTTTCTGTTTAAATCAGAGTCTACATATTCTTTCTGATATAACAAAACTGAACAAGTTCTGAAGTCATAACTTTATGAAAACAAAGGATTCTTGAGAATAATTTCACTCTGTAGCTTCTGGTCTCCAAACATGGTTGTCATCAATTCTTTCTGTCCTTGTTTGTGCAAGTCACTCACCTATGGAGAGGTGGCATTTATTTCCTCTTTATTTGAATCTGGGTTGGGCGTGTTCTGCTTTGACCAACAGAAGGCAGATGAAATAATATCCTGGTACCAAATGGAAGAGAAGGGGAAAATTGGCAGGTACTAGAGGACAGCATACATCACTGTGCAAGACTCTATTGTACTAGTACTAAGAGGGAGGGTGTGACAAGCTTTTTAATGGCTGAGTTGACTTTTCTCTTATCCCTAAGCACTCTTGCTGTACAAACCCTCCCTGTACTTCAAAGCTATATCTACCACCTCTACTGGCAGTTGCATAAATGACAAATTTTCAAGATACTCAAAAGAGTTGTCGTTTGATTCAAAAGGTAATTCAAGATATATGCAAAAGCATTTCCCTGTGGCCTAAACAGTTTTAATCACAAGGGCAGATGTTTAAAATTATGGGACTTGGCATGCCAGTGCTGAATGCTGGATCCCAAGTAAGAAAACATCCATTTGTTCCTTTAAAATAATATTTATTTGTTAATTCATTTAAAATGAAAAAATTTATAACTTGTTAATATAAATAACATTTTTATGAAGCATAATTATATTTTCTTCTAAACAAAATTTAATGAAAAACTAGAGTTTTATGTTTTTGCAAATGTCATTTAGTTTTGCCTTTCTGCAGACAACTAAATTTTCATATGTTTGCTGTATTCCATTTACTGCCATAGGTTATTTCTTTAGTATGTAAAGAAAATCTAGCCCCACACATACGTAATGAGAAAAAAAAAAGAAGTATTTTAACACATTTTCAGAAAATTCTGGAAATTCTTTTTTGATAGTACACCAAAATTCAACAAGTGACAGATTTTTAAAGGTTACATGCAATGTCAACAAACTTTTCATACCCTGTGACATTCAAATCCATTGTTCCCTGGTGTACTTTAAGTGAATCATTTATCTATTTGCTGTTTTGTAACATCTATATTGGTTACTTAGAGAACATCAGTTCATAGAGTTGTACAGGTCTTCTAAATGTTGACTTATTTTATTTTATAATCTTCAAAAAGTCATATTTGGTTTTAAAAAAATCATGTGATTTATTTGACAAAACACACCCAAGTTTAATAACAATAACTTTGTCTACAAGTTATTCTTTCAAGCAAAAGTGACGTCCTATAAAAAAGTGACCATTTTAGTTTAGCAGGGAGAATTGCATAGGCGCTGTTCCTCTCGGCAAACATTGGTTTGTAGAGAAAGTGATTTATGTATATTTGCCATTTTGTCACACAGAATGTTAAAAAGACATGTTCAAAGGCTAAGTCCTAATAAAAATACTTTAGTGCTTTACCAAGGACATTCTTCAATAAAACTGGATTTTTTTCTGCCACTGTATAGGGGTGAAGAAGTTAATGACTACTAATATCAGTTGGGGCCATGGCTTTGAGTTGTGCCAACTCACCAATTTACTCACCAATTCCTTTTGCACCATCAGAACAAATGCCAGCACATTTTTTTTTTTGGAAGAAACCATGTGATTCAAAAGCAGATATTCAGTCCTTTGAACACTTCAGCATCATTTGTGTGTTGCCAAGCATTAACATAAAAAAAGACCTTTGATCATGGGTTCGTTCTGATATTTGACAGCTGATACTGGAATATAAGCAAATGGCAAGTTCAGACGCATCTGTAGATATTTTCCATTTTCAAGGAAGAGGTGCAGTTCTACAGAGGTGATATTGACTTCATCTTCCTGTTTGCCGCTGAGTTTTAATTTGGTGAATTACTGTAGCATTGGAAAGTGGCAGTTGCTTGACATCTTTTACCAGTTTTCTACCCCAAGCAGACATTCAGCAGTGTCAAGTCTAATGGGTATATAGTATGTTCCTCACCAGGCAACACAATATGAAAACTTATCTTGCAAGAGGCTTCTGTAATAACTTTTTAGTTTCTAGCTTGAAAAACTGTAACAACAATTTTTGTGTTTTAAAGAATTTATCATGTTTGCATTTAAAAATTTGCTTGTTCTAAAAAGCACTGCATGATTAGTTTAAAAAAAAAATGTCATTGTTATATAACTGGCACCATAATACTATTTAAAATGGTCTAAGGCATAAGACACAAAAAAGTAAATTGTTAACATCTATAAAGCCTAGGGAAAAACAGCTTTATTATATTTGTACTTTTTATTTATAGTTTCACACCATTTTTAATCAGATTCTTCTGATTGAATGAATAAAACTCTATGATACGTCATTTCTTCTTTTTGTTAGTATCTCTGACATAGATGAAGTGGCTATATGTTGAAAAAGCAAGTCTTCTAGTCTCCCTTTTAAAAGCCAAAGCTCACCCACTCTAAGATGCTGCAAATAAGGAGCTGGAGTCTTGGCACCACACATGGCCCAAGAACAGAAGAAAGAACTTCAATTGTTATTTAAGTAATTTATTTTTGTTCACTGGGGATATGAAGAACACACTAGAGCATGGAACTGAGAGAAAAGAGCTTCCTTATATGGGTCTAAGCTGTTACTTGAGGACACTCCTGGCAAGCCAGCATAGATGGTCTAAAACTTCTTACATAACCCTTTCAGACAACCTGCCCATCCGAGAATACTCTGGGGGTTGATCAGAACGGGGAGTTCCTTATTGTATAAACTTGAACCAAATGCATTTTGTTTCTGCAGAAAACCAATCTATTAATTTCCCAAATATACCGAGTTCATATGCTCTTTTATGTAATCAAATCTTCAAGATGCCTCTTTTAACCAAGCCCTTTTACTTGAAAAAGTAAGATTAAAAAAACTCTAAAAATTCTAAGCTATGAATACTTTAGTTATAAACCAGACATCTTTCTATTATAATGAGCTTCTAATTTGAGTCAACATCTCATTTGTATTTTATATCTAACCTAAGGAGGTTCTAGTCTAGGGCTTTTCCCAGGTTATGGCTCAATACCAAATCAAGATTTACATGGATGAGCCATTCAATTCCCAAGTTCACAGATTCTTAGCCTGTACAACCCCAGTGAACCCTCCCCTACATCATTTCAACTACCCATACCGATAGCTACTCCCTGAACCCTATTTTTACAGAGTTTCATTCCTTAATTTTAAACTCTCCTGTTTACAATGGAATACTATGCAGCAGAAAGAAAGAAGGAGCTCCTACCCTTTGTGACAGCTTGGATGGACCTGGAGAGCATTATGCTAAGTGAAATAAGCCAGGCAGTGAAAGACAAATACCATATGATCTCACCCATAAGTGAAAACCAATAAAAAAAAAAACAAACAAGCAAAATATAACCAGAGACATTGAAATAAAGAACAAACTGACAGTAACCAGAGGGGAGGTAGAAGGGAATAATGGGGGGGAAAGGAGGAAGGGATGTCAAGGAACATCTATAAAGGACACATGGCCAAAGCCAAAGGGGTATAGGATTGAGGGTGGGAAGTGGGGATGGCTGGGGTGGGGGACAGTTGTTGGGGGAAAGTGGAAACAGCTGTACTTGACAACAATAAAAAAAAGAAAAAAAGAAACTCTCCTGTTTATTTTTATTTTGTCTAGAGTTTAATTAGTGCATGTAAGATCTAGGTCTATCTTGCTTACCATTATATCCTATACAATTTATCTTATAAGGTGTTATTTTGTGATATTATATTTTTAAAATTTTTAATTTTTCCTAATTCCCTTTATAAGATCCATGAGAGCCTAAACTTTGTTTTACTCACTGCTGTGTCAGCAGCATCTAGAACAATACTCGATTTATTATATATGCACTCTAAATATGATTTGAATGAATACAAATGAGTGCCAGTGTCCACACAGCACCAGGAACTTGACCTGTGGTTAATAAATTTGTATTGCATAAGTGAATAATGAATAATAGCAACTGATACTTATTGAGTATTTAATCTGTGCATGGTACTTTCTAATTTCTGTAAATGGATCAATCTCATTTTATTTTTAAAATGCCCCATAAAGTATGTGGCATTATTATTGCCAATTTGCAAAGGAACAAATTTAATTATGCAGATATACAAATACACCAAAATAAAACGACATACTGTGAAATTTCAACTAATGAACAAAAAATGAGGCATGGTGGTAGACTGAAGATTCCCCAGCTTCCCACAATGGTAGCATCAGGCTGTGCCTACTGAGGGCAGTGGATTGACAATAACTTGCAAATTAATTTCACCCACAGCAAAAAAATTTCCTGTAGCCCCATATTTGAAAAGAATTACACTTTTTAACATATCCAAGTTTTCTTTGGAGAGCAATTAAAAGAATAGATGTATAATCTGCTTCCATTCCATTTTTTCAAAGCAAAAGTGGATTTAATGCTTCAGACCCCCAGAACAATGTCAGCTCATGGAACCTCTAGGCAGTGAAATGTTTCCAAGGTGACTGGGCCCCATTCACTTAGTTCTCAGGAGATCACACCTAGCACTTTGTTTTCCGATCATCTCACACTTACTGAAAACAGAATCTTTGCCATCTGCCATAGTACAGTTTTGATCCATACTGGGGACTTCTTCTAGGACTTTCAATTTAGTATGTTGGTTGGGAATATTTTATGTTAACAATAAAAGAGATGAAAAGTTTTTTTCGGCTTTTGTCTTCAATCCCACTGAAAACGTAATCACTGACATTCAATAGCTTAGAGGAAAATTAGCCTTACCATTGAATTAAACTTTATGATCTGTGAATTTCAATTAGGTAAGTTTTTCAATTGCTTCTATGACGGGCTAAGTTGTAAAGTAAAAAGAAACTGAATCATGAACATGGATGTCAAAGATCTAATAAAAACTAAAACAAAGTAAAACATGCTGTAGCTGGAGTGATTAGAACTTGAGTGCTGGACAGTACAGAAGTGGTGAAGTATTTTGAAACGTTTAGAGTTTAATTTAAAATAGCCACATAGACTTCTGTCTATATAGGAAGATCAGCAACAATGTAATGTCACTGCAGGGTGCAGTCAATTGTTACCTATTCAGGACCACCCATCAACAAAGAAAGAAATTAATCATAAGCTATTCAAAAGTCAAAAGCAAAATTAACTTGGGCATGTTGGAGATGAAATACACACAAACATATAATTTACTTTTACTTTTTACTTATTAGAAAACATAAAACTCTATTCAACAGTCAATAAAATATATGCCTCATATCCCATAGTATTTATTGTTATGGATATGAGCTCAAGTTTGAAAAGATATGTTGACTTAGTTGACCAAGACTCCTCCTCCTTTGATCTTGAAATTCCTGTTAGACATTGCTACGGACTGAACTAGCACCCCTCAAATTCATGTGTTGAAGGTATAACCCCCAATGTGACAGTATCAGTATTGAGAATAGGGCCTTTAAGTTGATTAATGTTAAATGAGATCATAAAGGTGGATCCCTTATCTAACAGACCTGGTGTCCTTATTAAAAAAGGAAGGGATACCAGATATATATCTCTCTCCCTGTCGTCCTCTTCCCCTTTTCCCTTCTCTCCATCCTTTCTTCCCTTACCTCCTTTTCTCCCTCCCTCTCTCCACCATGTGAGGACACAGCAAGAAAGTGATGATGTGCAAGCCAGTAAAAGAGTTCTCACCAGAAACTGAACCTTACCAGACTTTGATCTTGGACTTTCCAGTTTCCAGAATTGTGAGAAAATAAATTTCTGTTGTTTAAGTCACCCAAGTCTATGGTATTTTGTTATGGTCTCCTGAGCTGACTGATACAGACTAATCTTGGTAAGATAATAACTTGATATATTACCTGATGTTTATTTTTCTCCTCTCCTCAACCCCTATTAAAACAGCCAAGCTATTCTGTACTCATCTAAGTTAAGGTAAAGATCTGACTATGGCATCCAGAGAAAAGAGGGAGACTTCCTGGCTTTGGATCCCTTAAGAACATAGAGAAGATTTCTAAAATGGGTAAAATGTTTGGGAGCAACATAATTAGGCAGATAAGGCCTTTGCCCCACAATGCCCTCACCCACCCTTTCCCAGCAGCCAGAAGAGATTCCCTGAGATAAAAAAGAACAAAGAAATGAACATGATGAAAGTAGAGATGTTGGCAGTATGGGTCAAGAGGGCTAGACCTAATGGGCCACATGGACAGCAGAGAGAGCTAACTCAGCAAAGGGCCTCAGTAAGGAGCATTGCTAAGGTACCTGGAAACCATGTGGAAGTCATCATCTGATGTGTGCCCTGGACTACTTTTATGCAATCACTGTCCATCCCTTGTGCCTCGAGGTTATACAAGCTGTTCTTTTCATCAATGTCTAATAAAGGCATCTCTTCAATAGCCTCTGGCACTTCTCCCAGCCACTGCTCAGCAGGAGTGACAACTGTTGATGCTTCAGATTTTGCTTGACCCTTCTCTGACTTACCCCATATGGACAAATAGAGAAATCATTCTGTAATATCCCAATGACTCACAATACTTGAGAAAGCCCTAGATACAAGTTATGGATAGGAAGGGAAGACTTCCCATACCTGTAGTGAGTGGAGTGGAATGCCAGATGAGGCTACCTCATGATGCTTTTTAAACTACGACAGTAATGAAATATATTCAAGAGGGTAATTGGCTATGACTCTGAAGCTCAAGGGAGTCATGACACAATAGAAAAAAAATAAAGCCATGGAAATGGGTGAGATCATATAATGAGAAGCTTCAGCCAAAGATAAGGGGAGAGCCAAGTCCTAAAGAATAACTCTTCTTAGAGCATCAAACAAGAATGAAAGAAGGAGTGTCCAGAGTACTTGGAAAATAACCAGGAGACCAGACACAGAGGCCAAAGAGGACTCTGAGAAGGACCTAGATGTCATGTGGTATGTTGCTGAGTGTTCTAAAAAGATGAGGACAGAAGAAGAGTTTATTGGCTTTAATGACATTAGTCAGCATCAATGAAGATATGGGAATAGAGCCAGATTGGAGGAGACTGAAAAGTAAAGTAGAGGTGAGGAGGCAGAGAAATCATATGTAAACAATTGTTTTCAATAAATATGGATACAATGAGGGGCAGAGAAATAGGTTGGTGGTTAGAAAGAGTGCTTAAAGGACAAGTTTCCTTTCTTTTCTCCTTATCCTCCTCCATCTTTTGGTTTTCAACATGGGAGATATTGAAAGATATTTAAGCTGGTGGCCCTGCTCCATCAGAGAGAGAGATATTAGCTAAGTAGAAAAGAGAAACAGTGGTAGAGATACATCTCCATATAAGGCAAAAGTGGAGGCAATGACCTTTGATTGCAAGAGGAACAATTAATTGTTCCAGGATACCAGGAACGAGGAAGGCAAAGGTAGTACAGATGCATATGGCCTCTAAGTTTGATAGTGGAAAGATGAGGATGTTATCATAGGGTCTTCTATTTTCTTTTTAATAAGGTAAAGTCATTAACTGACAGAACATATTTAAAAGGTGGGAGAACAAGAAGGAGGTTTAGTAAGAAAAGAGAAACTGGCAAGAGTTGTATTAAAAAATTCCAAATTGGGCCTAAAGAAAGACATAATAAAATTACTGAGTTGTTGTTGTTTTTTTTTTTTTTTTTGAGAGCTTATTTGGAGTATGTAATCACAAATTTTAAATTAATCCATTAGCAGAGTTGTGGGAGTTTTTGGGTTTGGATTCTAAAGACATAAGAAAAGTGGATTTTTTTACAGACATGTGGTGAAAGGAGAAAGGCCAAGAACGTGACGGTATTTTGTGACCACGCAGGAGATAGTGCTCCTCTGCATACTTTAGCATATCTGTTGTCTCCCAGAACCATGATTGTTGGCTTTGTTATGAGATCATAAGATCACTTTAAATCATCTACATTTCACCTCTGTAGTTTCTAAAATCAGTAGGTACCAAAATGTTGGCTCAAGGAGTTCATAGAAAAACCTTGGGTTGTAGGTCAGTAGAGAAAAAGACATAAAATTGCTTTATATCTCACAAGTTGTAGAGTGGACTTCAGCACCTGAGTTACCATGGAGACAGGAAGCCCAACTCTAAACTTGGAATGATCAACCCCAAGAGAAGAAATGTCATCAGGGCACAGAATGCTGAAACCCCAGGAGGCCCAGGAAGAGCAGTGAGCCCTGAGACTAATGCTTTCTTCAACGTGGACAGAAGTAATGTCACATTAAGAAAACATACCTCTGATGGTTAACGACTGCATGATCTGTTTCAGCAGGCTAGGGTTTCAGGGCTAAGAGGTGTTTTACAACCACATAAGAAGTTGGGTTTATATTTTTCTGTAATACAGAAAGTTAGAATATCCTGAGCAAAGAGTTTTAATTACAAGAGATCATAAAAACTTAGCTATCTGACTGCAGGCAAAATCAGCTTCAGTGAATACTATAGGAAACTGGCTTTTGGAGGTGGGGGATGGGATGGGGATAGTGAAGTGCCTACAAAATAAAATCAGTTCACTTCAGCATTTATTGAGTATCTGCTGTGTTCTAGGCACTGTATTCTGTTGTAAAACTTCCGAGTATACAACTTATGTCAAGACCATCTGCTCACTTAATCAGGGGCAATGTATTGTATTTATTACATACACCTCTGTATGTATAATAAACTATATTTACTTATATTCTATGTCAACTACTCTAAAAAATGTTCCTTAAAACAGTGGAGTCCCACAATCTTTGAATAAATGTTCTGGAGAGAGGAGAGCTTCCAAACACAAATAAGTTGCAAAAGCAT
>VMDR010032227.1:0-11786 GCA_007922815.1 Macrotus californicus
AATATGACTGGAACTTATACCACTCACTGATTTACTCAAATCTTGGTCCCTAATTGTTAACTCTAGTTTCATATTTTCTCTCCAAATTCTACTAATCTTTCAAAGCCCTTGACTTATACCTTCTCAGTGAATGACCCCATAAACTTTCTGTTCCTAAGAGATCTTTTCCTCTATTTACTGAGTTCCTATAGCATTTATAATTTTTACCACTTTACCTCTAGTCAGATCCTTCATTATAATGCTACTTAATTTTCCATGTCCCTCCTAAAAAATCATATACTCATTTCATGTTAGTATTCTCAGTTTTATCTTACTTAAAAATATCCATAGAATCTAATACTTATAAGCAAAAAATCATTCTTACAATTTTCTTCTCTGTTGGTATTTATGACATCTTTATTTCCTACTTTGGATTCTAATCCTTTACCCATACCTGCATTGTCTGTTCTTTGGCATTCTGTCTTTGTTTCTGCCCCCTCTTTTACCCTGTATGTCTGCTGTAGCTCTTACTACACTGTCACTTCCCAGGAGGCTCTCTTGCATTGGACCATTAGCTCCCCGAAGATGAGGATAACATCATGCCTGTCTCTGCACTGCATCCCTGGGGCTAAACTCAGAGACTAGCAGAATGCATTTCTTGAGGACAGGTACCTTGCTTATATGGTTTGTGAATTTCCACAATTGCCCTAACGCTGCAGTGCCTGAGGCCAGTGCTTGCAGAGGAAGGAGACAGAACTCATGCTCATGAGCGGCTTAGATAGGATCTGTATCTAATGGGAACAGGACAGAAAAAGTACAGTGTTTGCTGAAGAAGATCCTCTTGGGAATTCTCTTTTCTATATTTTCGACTTGGGGTGTGTCTATGTGTGAAATGCTCGTTGTCGTCAAATATTTATAATAAATATTTAGAGAGTTCTCGGGCCTTTAGTCCTATTTATGCCTTTCAGATTCTCTCAGGTCTATTCTGGTCCATGGCTTCTAAGATACCCAGAACTCTATCTCTGACTTGGCTCCCAAAACCAAACACAGAAAGTTAAATCAGATTTGGACACAGATTTTCTGTTCTTAAAATGTTTCTACAGCTACTCATTTGGTTTCCATTAGAATACTGTGTGTATGAATTCAGCCATCAGAAGTATTTCTTGGTCTAGGCACTGTCCACTGTGCTGGAAGAGCTATGGGGAAAACCAGCTTGAATGACCTTGACACAGCCCCTGCTGCCCTTGTTCCCACTGGGGGCTGAGGAAGTGGAGTCCCTGACAAAGTGCAAGGTCTGCTGATGAACAAAGGAGCTGCAATTTGAGCCCAGGCCCTCTTTCCCTAAAGCCACCTTCCCTCTCTCATAACACCTTCCTAAGTGACCCACTAAACTCTGAAGTGCAGTGGAAATGTGCGTTATTGCCATGTGTAGTTTGCAAGTTTTATCTTTTTCTTAAAGAGAAAGGCAGGAGCACCATGTATGTTTAAAGCAATGTTCAGCTTTTTTCTTTCAAGTTATTTAATGCTGCACGGCCCAGGTTCCAGGGGGACTTTTCAGCAATGATTTTAGGACTTCTCCAGGCCTGAGGGATCTCACCAACCCGAGCCGCTCTCCAGCCCCTCAGCCTCTAATCGCTGACATGTTTGTCATGGAGAGAAGGCAGAGGGCAAGAAGATGTAAGAAGTGTGCTCTACTCTGTCCAGCTCACAGGCTTGCTGATATTCTGAGTTCTGGGGGCCTGGCTGCCTGGCTCCCCATGCCCACCATGCTAACTTTCCTCAGAAGAAAGCAAAGGTTAACTGAGATCACAGAGCCAGGTGGATGCCCGGATTTGCTTTCCCTGGGGCTAATTATGGAACTACATTAGATAAAAGTCAACATATGTTGTAAAAGGCACTGTGTATCACTGCTTGACAGTTTCTAACAATGTGCTCGTGTAACAGCTGTCAAAGGCAGGGCTAGAAAATGAGTAATATGTTGATTTATGTATATCAGATCTGTCCTCACACTCTGCATGGAGCAGACCAGGCAATGCAGCTCTGTGGGTGGAGACCCGGGGAGGGTGGTGAAGGAAGGAAGGAAGGAGTTTCCCTCATTTTCGGCAGCGCCTGGAAAGCATGACTGAAGCCTGTAGCAGCTGTTACATTCTGAGGTCCTTTGGAGAAAAAAAAAATGCCTGGGGGACATCTGTTCCCTTTCTACAACAGCGGGAAGAGTAAAACCCAAGTCTCCTAAGGCTCCGGGGGCTGCTGAGGTCATCTGCGCGCTCCCTGACCTCTGACAGAGCTCAGGGTGACACCGTGAACCCCACTCTACATGGCTTTGGGGGAGGGAGGTTTCTATGGAAGTAACCACCTTGCGTTTTCTTTGCAGTTAGGGTGTTTTTTAATGACCAACTCAGTTTTCTTTTCTGGTTTATAAGTATCTCATTTTATTTACAAAGTACATTCAAAGAGGAAGTAACATGTTTTCTTGTGCATTTAGGAAGCTGTCTCCATGTTCTGTGTTGTTTCCCTTGTGGCCATGCCAAGGGCCCACTGGTCTCTCAGAGGGTCTGATTATTGCATTATTCTACTCTGGTGCCGCCTTTGGAATCTCCACTAGGTTCCACTCCCCTCTCTCTGGTGTTCTCTCTGTCCTCATTCTCTTTGTCTTTGCTATACTTATTCACTCAGTCTTAGCGTTCTCCTCTAAATGATAAGAAGTGGCTTAGTAAGAGAATTAGGCTGAAAGCACAAGCCAGCTCCTGAATGCTAACAGCAAATCCAAAATCTTAAATAGTAACCCCTAAATGTGTAGTTTTGGGGGGATCTCTCACTAATGGACATAAATAAATGGTTCTACTTACTTGTTGGTATTTATTGGGACAACAAGAGAAACTCCCTGCTTATTTCTATAGCCACCAAAATAGCATCTCTGCAGGAAGATGGGGGGTGGGTTGCAAACCACCCTTGTGTGAGGTGTGAGCCAGTGATCCCTGGAGCATCCCTGAGGGCTCTTATTGCAGGGGTGAGGGTACGGGCCACAGAGTATCCTTTTGTCTCTTCAGGGTTATCTCTTCTTTTTCAGGTCATACCACTATTCGTGTTGACAAAGGCATGTTCCTGTTCCTTTGTGACACAGCACAGAAGCCACCATTCTGCCTGGCAAGCACTGCAGTGTCCTGAGCCCTGGGTGCTGCCACCGTGGAAGACGCCTCTAACAGGCGCATGTACTTCCAACTCTGGGTCTTATTGGCTCCCAGGAGGCTCCAATCACTTGCAGATGAGCCAAGCTCCCACAGCAGAATCAGCTTCTGGTTAATGGAGAAAGCCACTTGCAAACCCCTGCTCTGGTTATTAAGATGCAGAAACAGTTGACTGCACACCAGTTAATGAAAGTTTATGAGCACTGTACATTTCTTAGGCCAAGGATTTAGAGAGAAGTTAAAATTCACAATAGGCCAAGGGTAGTTAATGTAGCCAATCCAAAGTGTTCATCTGCAAAAACAGGTGTCTGTTCTCCGGAGAGAAGTGATTAAATGAACAGTATGGAGCTAGCTGTTCTAGAATCCACTGGAGCCATCAGTGATCCTGGCAGGCCTGCGACGCCGGGGGACAGCTGTATCTGTGGAACCCAACACCTCACAGTGAACATCGAACTTGATTTGTAGGTTGGTTCAAAAACAATCTTAGCTAAGCGTGAAGGCATTTTGAGAGCAGCTATAAAAAATTTGCAGTAGCAGACTTTTAAAAACTTATCTGTCCTTACTAGTGGTCAGCAAAAGATTTTAGATGAAAAATTTTTACTGGTAGAAGACAGAAAGGTAATATGGGATGGTAAAAAGACTTTGGAATTTATAATCAAAGGGTTAGAATACTGGTTTATTAGCTCTGTGTTCCTGAGCAAGGTAATTAATGTCCTGGAGGCTTGGCTTTTTAAATCTGTAAAATGGAAATGATAATCATAATAATAATCATTGCTACCTTATGGAATTGTGGTAAAATTAAATTAGATAATGAGTGTAAAAGTGCTCTTCAAACTAAGTATACATTTAAAGTTGCTTTTTCTTCTCTTTGAAGACACATTCTCTTCATGTTTTAATATTTCTTATAATTGACATGCATATTTAGTGTGGTACTACTTTCCCTTTTCCCCTGGAAAGTTATTAAATTGATGGCATGCGTTGCAATCAAAGGCTTCTTAGAGACATGAAAATAAGGAAGTTCAATAAAATGAGGTCAGAGTTAGTTTTCATTCGGGCATTTAAGTCACCTGTTCGTATGATGTAGCCACCACTTATGAAGTGTGTTTTGTTATTTGCAGTGAAACACTACCTGATGCAAACACTTTTTTACAAAATTTCCATTTCCTTTGAATTATACTTTATTTCGTTTTTGGAACAGTACTTGCTGGTCTACATTACCGACCTGGAAGTTGAAGAAGGCGACAGTGGTGATGTGTAGCTGTGCAGAGGCTGCCTTCCCTGCAGGGGTGGCCTGGAGGGTGTTGGACAAAGCCTTACTTAGCCTCTGTACACGCCTTTCTAGCTCCCTGAGGGCAAGCTCGAGATCAAGAGCCCCATAAAGTGAAAAGTTTTATTATTGATAAAGGACAAGATTTTTAAGACACCAAAATGCAGTTTGCTTTCTTCTAGATTGATTTTTATTAACTTTAATGCAGACTCTTCTTTGTACCTAACTGTGCCATTTTATTTTCAAATACACACGCTGCATTGACAATCTTATTCCCTCATTGACTCTTCTGCAGACTTTTGTTGTCTTTTACGAGGCTCTTCCAATGAGAGAAAAAGTTAAATGGAATTTATGGTGATATATTTATTTGGTTAGGCTGTAGCTATTTCTAAAATAAATAAAACTTTTAAGACAACAAAACCGAAAAAGTGCAGATATCCATGGAAGGCTTCTCACCTACCCTTTGGAGGGATGAAAATGCTTCCTATTTACCTTGTGCCTTTGTCTAAGGCCCTTCTTCTGATTTTCACAAATAACTGTTATCTCAGTAGAGTAACTTGTATGACATTGTACTCCCTGTCAGTGGTCCTATAAATATTCATTAGTAAAATGTACCCAAGACATTTTTCCATGGGTTTATTTTTTATTCAAAGATATGTTTTAGCAATAGAAATTCAATTTTGATCTACTGGGTAGAGTCAGTATAGGCCTAAAATCACGATCCTGAATTCCACTGCTCCCATCCTTTGGAACTTGAAAGAAATATTAACAAATCTGGCCAAAATGAAGCTGGAAAGACATAAAAATGAAGCAATAAATGCTGTGAGATGCCAAGTTTGGAATTCATCTGCTCCAGCTGAAGGCCTCTTGGTGTTTGCAATGCAAATCTCAGAGTCATGCCTTAATCATTACCTCAGGGAGACAATTAGGGTTAAAATAAAGATTTCTGGATAACAAGAATCAATAAATAAATAAATATACAAAACAAAGGAAGCTAATGTGACTCATTTATAGCAGTGCTTTATTCAAGGAAGCTTGAAGGGTTTTTCTAGCCAAAAGATGGGCTTTCTGGATGCAAAACTGTGCAGCTCGGTGGGAGACTCCAGACTTCATAAAGTAAAGATGGGAATATCCTCTGGGGTCCTTGGGTTCAAGTGGAGGGCCCCTAAAATCGAGGTACTTGAATAGTTTTATGTTTTCTATTTTATATTCTAGTGATTAAAAACTCAGCCACCCAAATCAGACAGATCCATGTTTAACTCTCAGTTCAGCCTTGGGCAAATTATTACACCTCTTTAAGAGCTAAGACTTTAATTTCTTCATTCAAACAGTTATCAATCTTACTGGTTTGCTGTGAAGGGTAAATGAGAGAATATACGTAAAGTCATCCATCTTAGCTGTTGCTATTATTCAAGTTGCTTGCTGTGCCAATCATGTGTCCCCTTTTATGCTTCTGAGACAACCTCCTTAAAGACGTGCTTGCCGACCATCCTTCCTTCCTTCTTCCTTCCTATTCAGAACTTTAAAGGATCAATTGCTGCTATTCATGACTATATGCTTCACGGGAGAAGTTGGATGTCTGTCACTGGGAAAGCATGTTCAATTCCCCTCATCCTTTGCTGTGGCAATAAGAGACTCTTCCAGAGGTTGCCCCTCAATCCTCACAGTGAGCAAGCACTTCCTGGGGGGCTGCTGGGAGCACAGTCCCATCCCCGGGATATAATTCAGGAGCAAGGTTTCTAGTCCTGGATGAGCTGTGCTGTCTGCACTGTGTGCATCAAACCTCACCGGGCTTTAGCTTTGCAAGCACGTTAGAGGAGTTGTACTATATAGCAGGGGTTTCCCGCCCAGGGTGAATGTTAGCATTGCCAGGGGAGCTTCAGAAAAATAACCAGCGCTAGGGCCCCACTCAGTCCAACTAACCCAAAATCTCTGGGGTAGGCTCCAGAGTTAATATTTTTAAATAGACTCCCAGGTATTTCTGATGTGTAGCCAGGACTGAGAGTCACTAGGCAAGACTGATGGTTTCCAAAATGTGCCTCTGGAGTTGAGGGAAGCTGGTGCTGGGGACTCTGAGGTCCCACTGCCTCACTGCAAACAGGGCGGACGAGCACTGGTTACACACAGTGGCTGTTTACTTAAGGCTTTGTTTAAAGAGAGAGTTGTGCTGCTACAAACCAAGGCAGAACCTCTTAAAATGATTGGAGGCAATGGTCTTTGATGTCGTTTGGTGTTACTCCCATGATCTGGAACTTAATTATTTTCTAGATGTTGCTATTTTTTTCATCTCTCATCATGTACTTGTTTTATGATTCATCTTGGAAACAACTACTTAATAAGAAACTAAATAAGTTTTGTTCATTTAATCATTATTAAAAGCATCAATGTGGTATACTAACATTTAAAAAATTATAACTTATCCTGCTATTGATATATGCAGACATCAGTTCTTTACATATACTAATTAAATAAAGAATTTGAAATTTATGACAGATGTCCTCTTGTCATATGCCAACTGGAAATAGGTTGTATTTACATATAAGCTATATATCCATATATTTACATATGCAGATAAAAATTTTTTATCTTTCAGTTTCAGCTTCTGTGCATACCCTTCCATGTGTGTATTCATTCATTTCTTTCTTCCAGAATTATTTCCTTTGCATATCTGTTTTGTACAAGACGATGTATGTGTTGAGTGTGCTCTGTGTGAGTGTGTATGGAAATAAGTCTATGTGTTTATAGACAGATATAAGAAAATTGCATACCCATAGCAAGCATGTGCTTATATTGTAAAAGATGCCATTTATTTCTAGATGTCATGGACTCAGTTTCCCATTAACTGGATAAAACAGTTTTCCAAACTATCTTGTAAAAAGGATATATTTGGTAAAGAAAGAATAACATCAAGTGAAAATGCAAGTATATTAGAAAAATCTGAAAGAGTTAATATTAATTAGAGTGAATAACAAAGACTATGAAATAAGGACCTGATGCTAATAAAAGAAGATGCCAACTAGTCCAGAAAAACGTGTCTGCAGTGGGAAAGGAGAGGCAGAGGCTGTGCTTCAGAGCAGCTCAGCTGTCTCTTTGGGTGAATTTAGATAAATCGCTCTTTTTCAAACCTGGGGATCTTTAAAAACGTACTCATGCCTGGATGCCCAACTCAGGCCAGCTGAATCAGACTCTCCAGCCTGGGGTCTAGGTATCAGCGATTAAAGTCTGCCCAGGTCAGTGTGCGGTGCAGCTGCGTGGACAGTGCCTGAGCCCTGGTGGTTTCTGCAATGGGAGCATGCTCCACGCTGGAGTTAAGCCCAATGACGCTTTTTTTTTTTTTTTTTTTGTAAGAAGCTGGTAAGTTCTACAAGGAGTTTCAGTATCATGGGAGGTTAGTTGGGTGATGATTGCCTCTAATTGGCTCTCCTAGCAGCTGAAACATTCTCTGCCTACAGCTGAATGACACTCCAAAACGTGAGAGATGTGCTCTGACCTTTGAAAACATCAAAGAGTCACTTCCAACACAGTTCTCTAGCCCCGTGCCCTGCAGCTGAGCAGGGCCAGGCCCAGCCTAGCAAAACTGCTGGAAACAGTCTTGGCAGAGGCCGATTTTCAATCTGTCCCCCAGATCAGCCTACCAGCTGAGTCACAGAGAGAGGACTTAGGTAGGGGAGGAGGCAGCAGCCTGACTCAGGGTTAGCATCTGACCCTGAACTTGTTTAGCTGTCACCCTGTATCTGTTGGGTTCTAATTCCTCTTCAGGTGGAGAAACTAAGCTCTATACCTGTGTATTTTAATACAAAAGGATGATACTTAATACTGGAAAGGGTTTAATACATGTTACCACTAGGTAATCAGTCTTTAGCAATTAACGTGGCTTATAAAGTGTTCAAGGCCTAATGTTTAACTCATGTCTCCAGTTTTATCTTTAACAACTTTGTTTACCAAACACATAGAAGCATTTCTCTCTCCTTAAATAAGCCCGGTTTTCACAGCTTTCTTTTCTCTTTTCTTTTCTTTTTTCTTTCTTTTCTTGTGTGTGTGAATTTTCCTCTACACAGTTACCTCATTGTGGGCAGCGCCCTTGGTCATTCTAGCACAGCACCTCACGTAGACTAGGGGCCCACACAGTGGCTGAATGAGGGGCAGTGTGTGACGTGGCACAGTGATGTGACACTGCCTTGACTTTCAAGTGTCATGGAATCTAAGTCGGAATGAAAATATTCAAAGACAGCCTGGCCCCTGCCCTCAACGTGATGACAACCTGGTGTGGGAGCAAACATGGAAGAACAAGCATGATACAATAGAAGCCCAGAGGAAATCTCTTTTTTCTCTCTCAGGTAGACCTGGAGGAGACAAGGCTGGTTAGAGGAGGAGGAAGGGGCTCAGGCTGGGCTGATGGTCAAGCGTCATCTGAGGGGAGTGGTACTATGTCTCAAGGAAAGTGCAACAATTAAGGAGAATTGCACCTTTGCATCAGAATCCAGGTTATGCTAACAAAGCTAAGACTGGACTAAAATGCGAAGAGAGTAAGGTGAAGAGGTAGAAGTAACAAAGAGCTGCTACCTCAGTCAGCCTAGGGATGCCAAAATATCACTTTTATTAAGTGGAAGTCAATATTGCCTAGTGAATCAAAACACCAAATTTGGGGTTAGGTAGATGGTAGTGGGTTCAAATCTCAACTCTGCCATGCATTAACTGTGCATCCTTGGGCAGGATACTTCTCTCCAAGCCCTCTAAACACAGGATTTCATGCTGTCTCCCACAAGCACAGCTCAGACTGAACAGCGTGAGTCTCCAAGATGGGAGGCTCAGGGGCAGGAGGTTAGGACCTAGGGCTCACTGCGTAGCAATCCTCTTGGGTCTGCCCTATTCCTGTGCTGCCCCTACGCCCCTGGCATATTTGCACAGCTGTCACCACCATCAACTGGTGGCAACATGCTCCTTTTTCCACAGTCAACAGAAGTGGGGTGGCTTCTTAGAATTCCTGAGCAGCTCTATTCTCTTGTGTCATCGTCCCAGGCTAGCTGAGGATGGCTAGAGTAGTGTCCTAGGGCTGCTGTAACCAAGTACCACAAACTGGGGGTCTTAGAGCAACAGAAATTTATTGTCTCATGGTTCTGGAGACCAGAAGTCTGAACTCAGGCAGCGATGGGGCCACACACCTTCTGAGAGAGTGAGGGCAGGATCTGGTCCAGGCTCCTCTCCCAGCTTCCGGGGGCGTCCTCTCTTGTGGCAATGCAGCTCCAGTCTTCCTTCACATGGTGGTGCCCACTCTGTGCTTGTGCAGCTGTGCCCAAATTTTGCCTTTTAATAAGGACACCCGTTAGACTGAATTAGGATCCACCCTAATGATGTTTTCCTTGGACTACCTCTGTAAAGACCATCTCTCTAAATCATGACACATTCTGAGGTATTGGGAGCTGGGGTTTTAAAATCTCTGTTTTAGGAGAACACAATTCAACCTGCAGGAGCAGCCTATGTCTAAATCAAATATGGCAAAAGGAGAGACTTTACATGAGCGGATTAAATCATCTAGGGTGGGGCGAGTGTTGGGGAGTTGTCTGCAGTGCCCACACATTGTGCTCACGGGATGCTTTGAGAAGAGTGAGGAACTCAGCCCCTGGCAGTGATAAGGTACCCGGAGCATGGATTTAGCATCTGGGTGTTTGATGACATGTGACCTGGAACAAGGTACTTAGCTTGTCCGAGCTTCAGCTGAGCAGCTACAATAATGGAGATGGCATTGCCTACCTGGCAGGATAGCTCTCGGGGCTACATGAGATGATCCATGTAAAGAGCTCGCATGGTCCCACAAGCACGTGCTCCATAAATGAGACTGTCACTTGTTGTTGTTACTATAATATCTTGCTCTGGCCATGGTTGAAGGAGCTGTCTGAGTCATTAAAACAGACTAAAGTGTCACCAGAGATAACAGGGGAAATGAGAGCATTTGGCTTTGGAATCTTTGAAATTAAAGACCTTACAATGTTCATGGAAGGATCTCTGGCAAGAATACAGGCTCAAGGCTCTGGAGGATGCTGCGGGCCTAAAAGCATTGTCATTGAGTGGCTGTAAAAACTCCAAGTGTAAACCAGCCAGCTCAGGGACAGGTTGCAAACAAGGAAAGGAGTAGGATGCAGACCAGATTCTGAGTGCCCCTGCACTTGGGTAGGAACTGGCTAGAAAGAAGATAGGGACCCAGAGACCCTGACAGCATTTCTACTTGATGTATCAAGGTGCAAAAGAAAAGGCTAAATTGAGTGGCACAAGCTCCAAAGGAGGAGGAGTCCTTGGGCAGAGGTATGGGCTAGCTTACAGCTTCCGGGGAGGGGTTGTCTCTGCTGTAGTTGATCTGGAGGGAATGCACAGAGTGGAAGAGAGAACTAAGACTAGGGAAGGGTGCCAAATGGGAGAGCTCTGGGAGCTTAAGGGAGGAAGGTTCAAATCTGAAGCTGAGCACTGGACAGGATGTTGAAGTTCTGTGGTAATGTGAATGGCAGAGGTGGAAGCCAGGGGCGGGTTTTTGGATTACAATGAGGTGATTGTGAGTTGCAGCCAGCATGGAGATCAGTCTGGACGAGATTCAGAGAAAGAGGCCAAATTGGAGATAATTTGGGGGGCACCGAAGCCCTGGAGGGTGAAGGAGGCTCGTGGGGCTCTCAGAGGGTGTTAAGGCTTGTGGCAAAGTTCAGGCTGGCATCAGGGGATTGAGGAGGCTGCGGCAGTTCTGGCCCACGTGGATGCAATGATGTAGAGCCATGGAAAGCTAAAACTGTAGATGCACATTTGGGGCTGGGGGTGGAGAAGATGATGCCTTAGGAAACTGTGCTATATAAATTCCAGGCTTTTTTTTCCTGTAGTCTGGACCAACTTGAAGACTGTAAATGTTGTAAACCAAAGAGAGTTTTTTTCCCAACCTTGTTATAATACTCCGAAGTGGTAAGATGAATGCCTACTGTAATTATTTAGTGGTTTATTCTTAATTTGTGGATTGAAGCACCATGTTTTTGGGATTCAGTCTATGCTTCGGATTGGTTGACATTTTCATTGTCTGTCCCAGCACCTAATCCCCTGGGAAAGCAGGAGCCAGGCCTACATCAAATACTGTGGGGCCTAGCCAGGTTGGTGAGTAAAGCTAATTTGGCTGATCTCTTTTGGGTGGTGCACACTATTCAAAGGACATTATTCTATTAATGGGAAACGTTTCCAGTGTGGGAAACAGAAACCAAATATTAATGTACCCATGTACTACAAGTGAGGAATGAGGGGACAGTACAGGAATTGGCATGAAAACCCTTGGTTCCTGGTCCCCTGGCTCTGCACCAGTGTCCCCTCCTAAGGCAGTAGTTCCT
>VMDR010032228.1:0-11777 GCA_007922815.1 Macrotus californicus
TCTTTTCTCCTTCTGGTACCCCTATGATTCGGATATTGGCACATTTATAGTTATTCTGGATGTTCTTAAGCCTATCCTCATATTTTTGAATTCTTGTTTCTTCACTCTGTTCTGGTTAATTGTTTATTTCTTCCTTCTCCTCCAAATTGTTGATCTGAGTCCTGATTTCCTTCCCTTTACTGTTGGTTCCCAGGATATTTTTTTTATTTCTCTTTGCATAAACTTCACTTTTTTTTCTACTTTGTGATCATACTCGGCCATTTCTGTGAACATACTGATTACCAGTGTTTTGAACTCTTCAACTGATAGATTGGCTATCTCTTGATCACTTAGTTCTATATTTGGAGATTTGACCTGTTCTTTCATTTGGGCCATATTTTTTTTTCTCATCCTGTCTCTGATATTGTAAGAGGTGGAGCCTTAGGTATTCGCCAGGGTAAGGGAAACCTTTTTGCTTTTTGTGGCACTGTATGTGGAGGAGGGTTCAGAGAGGAAACAGTGCCACTTGCTCAGCTCTCAGCCAGCTTTCAGTCATTTCCTTCACTACCCACAAACAAATAGGGCCATTCTGGTGCTGATCCCTTGGTGGGTGGGTTTGTATACATTCTAGGACCCGGCGGGTCTCTCCAACTAAGTCTCCTGAGAGGCTGGGAATTTGTCCTGCTACCACAACATCCACAAGTTTTTATGGCCAGAGGTTGGAGGATTTATTTCTTTACCATGTAACTCTGATTTTCATAGTCTATAGTGAACCTATCCATGTGTGATGCGATCTTGTGGCTCAGTTCTGGTTCTGAACACAGACAGATGCGCATGGCATGCAGAGAACATCTGTGAATAGGTCTCCCGTGGGGAATCAGGACTGCATTGCACCTAGGCCACTTTGAGATTTGCTTTTGCTAAAAACTCCCTCACCTTGAATTGAGGAAACAAATGTTTACTGCATATCTTTAAAGTAACCTCCCCAAAATCTATGCTAAACCTCTTAAGTTTGGGTGTAACCAGTTCAACCTTTTCCCTTTATGTTTGAAAATGACGTTTATGTTAAAGGGATTAGCAACATTCTTTCTTTTGTTATGGTAACCACCTAAAGTGAACCTGTGCACAGTGAAGGAGGACCCTCCTTGATATAATCTACTTAGAATACCAATAAAAGCCTGTCGAGGCAAAGGGTTGAGGCCCCTCTCTCTTGATCCTTGAAAGATTGGCCACGCATCCCTTTTTCTCCACCGGATTCCTTTAGTCCACGTGAATTTGTTCATCACTTGTCCAGGGATATAGGACAAGCATTCCACAACAACACGTGGTCCTGGTGGACAGGACCACGACATCTGGCGCCCAGGAACAGGGACAACTGTGGCCTTCGAGCCACAGTTGTGGAGCCACAACACCAACGGGGTGGAAATGAGCGCATCAGCCCAGGTAAGGGCCAACGACACTGAGGCTTCTCAGTAAGGTCATAGGGTGTGTTGGCATTCAGGGAAAAAGGAATTTCTTCCTAGGTTGCCCTCTTGCGATCGTGTTATTTCTGCATTATCTCCCTACCCTCTTTAGTAAGCAGGAGCTTTGCTCTCTTTCCCAAGCATTTGCCACAAATCTCGCGGGTATGGGTCGAGCAGCTAAATGCCATAGGACACCCACCGCAAGAAGTCTCCCGTGACAGGATCAGCTGGTATGTGGACCGGGTTAGAACACTAGGTTTTCTGCCAGCCACAAGCAAAACTCCATGCAACAAGAAGGAACACTGTAAAAACATTCTCAAGCCCATCCCCGAGCCGCAACCCCCACCTAGGTCTAGGCTTGGGAGAAAGAGCAACGATTTTCCCTCTAATCAACTTTTGAAACAGTAACTGGTTACAGGGCTATTTACAAGCGTTTCAGCAAATCCTTTGTTTGAAGCCACCTCTTGTGGCCCCTTTTGATTTTGCCTTTTCCCTCCGTCCGCCTGCATCAGGAAAAGTGGATAGTGAATGAGTGCTTCGGCTTTGACCGGACTCCGAAGATCGCTTTCCAGGAGAATTCAGTGTTAGTTACAGGTTTTGTATGAGAGCTTTTGGCATTTGCCAGGCTCTGAAGATAAAAGGCACTTCCTCCCCTCGGCTTGAGAAATCGGGGGTTCCCACGTGAGTTGGAGTCTTGCAAGGGTGTCTGGGATCAATTCCTGAGATGTACAGGGGCCATATAGGGACCTCCAAAACAACTTAATTAAACTTCTGGCTCATCCGGGGAAGCACGATATAAAGGCTGGTCACCTAGCACTTGGAGCCTCCCCTTGCAGTTCTAGACGCCTGGGGAGAACCCGAGACCCATAAGCAGGGTTAGGGTACAAGACCATCCCCCTGACTGTCTCTCACCAACAGCACATCTAGAACCACCACCCTGTAGTCCCTAGTACCTAATTAATTAGGGTCCAGAGCAGTCGGCGGGGTCCGGAAAGGACAACCATCAAAAGTGAAAATAAATCTTTTAATAAAAAATGTGTTCTGACTTGTCTAAAGAGCAGAAACTTTACCTGTGGGTGTTACAACAGCTCCTCAGGGGGACGGGATGTAAGATAAAGAAAAAAAACATCTTGCTCGGCTTCTGCGAACTATAAAGAAATACTACCCTACTTTTCCTGACAAGGGAAACTTAGATATTAAGATCTGGGAGGAGGCAGGCAATAAATTAAAATCTTTATTGGACAGTGGTGTTTCTATTGGAGCTCAAAACTTACTAACTTGGGGGCTGGTTAGGAATGCTTTATGCCCATATGGGACAAGAATTCGGAGCTAGTCACGGAAGAGGCGAAGGAGTCTAGTTCAGAGAATGAAGCCATATTTGACTCAGCAGGAGAACTAGCCAATAAAGTTGCACCTACAGCCCCACCAGGGGACCTGCCTTACAGCCGCCACTCCTTACCTCAGCTCTGGGAGCGTTCCTCCTCGCTGGATGATTTGTCACCAAGAGAACCAAAAAATTTAGACAAATATCCTGTGGGGGCCATGTGACAGTGCCTTCAGCAAGCAGCGGAGGCTGGGGATTTAATGCCCTTTCGGCTTTCCCCATTTTAGTTAAGGGTCAAAGAAATGTCCATGAGCCCCTTCCTTTTTCCCTCTACAAAGATCTAAAAAAGAGCATTAAAGAAAATGAGCTTCAGTCTCCCTATACTAATGGGCTATTTCAGGCCATCACTGACAGCTACAAAATGGCCCCTTGTGACTGAATTGCCCTGGCCAGGACAGTCTTAACCCCAGCCCGACTTACAATCTGGCATTCAGAGTACTCTCAGCGAGCCAGTCACCAGGCAGCCGAAAATGCACAAACAAATAATCCAGTCACCCTCTCTATGCTGCTTGGGTCTCATGATTTTGCTACCGCTGCAGACCAAGCCAGGCTTAATCCTCAGGCTTTTACTCAAAGTGCTCAAATTGCCCTCAGGGCCATGAAGACCATGCCTGATTTGCAGGCCAAGGAAACTTCTTCCTTTGTCAATGTCCCTCAGGGTGCTATAGAGGCAAATATTGACTTTATTGATCACCTACAGGAAGCTATTGATAGGCAAATGGATAATGACAAAGCAGCTAAGACTCTTTTGTGGCAGCTAGCTTATGAGAATGCTAACAAGGACTGCAGGGCCATTATAGGATCCTTGCGAACTACTACCAGAGAAATCAGTGGGTTTATCAAGGCTTGCCAAGATGTTGGCACAGAACAGCACAAGGCTTCTCTTCTCACTGCTGCAATTAAGGGAGATTCCAGGTGTTACAATTGTGGAAATCCTGGTCACCTGCGTAGAGACTGTCCTTCCACATTAAAAAGGGGAAGAAATAATGGCAAGCTTCCCCCAAAGGATTGTCTACGCTGTGGCAAAGGCAGACATTGGGCAAGTGACTGCCCCTCTCAATTTGACAAAAATGGCCAGGCATTCATGGAAACTTCAAAAGGGGGCACTTGCTACAGCATCCCAAACCCCAATCGAAGCTTTCAGAACAGCAATCAGGATCAGGGAATCCAAGGAAATGCACAGTTTCCGACCTTTGTGCAGCCACCCTCGGAAGCTCAGGGCTGGACTTGGTCACCACCAGTGAGCTCATCTTAAAGGAACAGGATCAAATAGTTATAGCTCCCACTGGTGTCTGGGGACCTTTACCCCCAGGTATGGTCAGTTTAATTTTTGGGAAATCCAGTATTACTACCAAGGGCATCTTTGTTCAGCCAGGGGCCATTGACTCAGATTGTCAAGGGAAAATTAAAATCATGCTTAAAGCTTCTGGCTATCATATTATTCCTGCTCAAACACGTATTGCCCAGTTGATCCTACTCCCCTACGTAACCTCAGAGACTCAAAATGCAGTGAGGGGAGAAGGAGGCTTCGGTAGTACAGACAATCAATCAGTTTTTTGGATAGAATCAATTAAGTTAAACAAACCAATCTTACCAGTAAGGGTAAAGAATAAGACCTTTCATGACCTCATAGACACAGGAGCCGACATCTCTGTTATCTCAAATCAGTTTTGGCCTCCTGAAAGGTCTCCAACAGATAGCGAAATGCCTGTCACGGGTGTAGGAGGAATTTCTCAACCACAAGTCAGCCTATGGTCTCTTAAATGTTATGGGCCAGAAGGACAGGTAGGGAGAATTTGGCCATGTATCCTACCTATGCCCCTTAATATTTGGGGCTGTGATCTCCTCAGTTAGTGGGGAATGCAAATCTCTCTGCCGCCTTTTCCCTATTGGCCACTGCTCATATAACTCCCCTACCGCTCACCTGGCTCTCCAACACATCGGTATGGGTTGATCAGTGGCCACTTAAGGGAGAGCGACTTGAACAGACCCACCTTTTAGTTAAACAACAATTAGAAGCAGGTCATATTGAACCCTCTACCAGCCCTTGGAATACGCCTACTTTTGTTGTACCAAAGAAATCTGGCAAATGGAGGCTTATTCACGATTTAGGAAAAATCAATGAATCCCTCCAACCGATGGGCCCCCTACAGCCGGGGGTCCCGAATCCAGCTTGCATTCCAAAGGATTAACCACTTTTAGTTATTGACCTAAAGGACTGCTTCTTTACAATCCCTTTAGCAGAAAGGGATCCGGGGCGTTTTGCATTTTCCCTCCCAGTCATTAACAATTCTCAGCCTTTGCAGTGATTCCAATGGAAAGTTTTGCCTCAAGGAATGCTTAACAGCCCAACTATCTGCCAAAATTTCGTTCATACTACCATTCAACCAGTAAGAGATCAATTTCCTGATTCAGTTATCTATCATTATATGGATGATATCTTGATTCCAGCTCCCTCACAAGATATTGTAGCAAGGACCACTTCCTTTCTTAAAAATTCTGTGGCCTCTGATGGGCTAGCAATTGCTCCAGAAAAAATCCAGAATTCAGAGCCTTGAAAATATTTGGGCTATATCCTTTTTAACAGGACAATCCGGCCCCAAGTACTTCAAATCATTCCACCCAAGGATTTAACTCTTAATTGCCTCCAACAATTATTGGGAGCAATCAGCTGAGTACGACCCAGCCTTGGAATACCTACCCAACAATTAACTCATCTATTTAATGCCCTTAAAGGAGACCCCGATCTTAATTCCCCTAGAAAATTATCACCGGAGGCCCTACAAAAACTAACTACAGTAAATCAACATATTCAGCAGTGACAATTAACTAGAATTGATCCACAATTCCCTATCCTGCTTTTCTGTTTTCCAACCTTAGGCATTCCAGCAGGTCCTATAGGACAACTGTCACCCCACTTAAATATGATAGAGTAGCTTTTTCTGTCTCATCAGCCACAATGCACTATCACCACCTATGTACCTGCATTGTGTCATCTTATTATAAAAGGGCATGAGCAAACACAGCAGTTATTTGGATATGATCCTGCTTTTACTCACGTCCCCTTAACTCAAGTCTATTTGCAACAATTAGCAGTTCAGTCTTTGGAACTTCAGAGTGCCATAGCTGACTTTGTAGGAGGACTAGAAATCAATCTGCCCTCAGATAGGCTGCTTCCAAACATTCCCTTCCTTCATATAAGGCTTGCAGAGAAAGTTAGTCCAACACCAATAATTGGTGCAAGGACCATGTTTCTTGACGGGTCCGGCAAGACTGCATGAGCTGCTATTTTCTGGCAAGAAGGAGATCACTGGAGAAATTTTGTGTCCTCAGGACATTCCTCTACTCAAGGGGCTGAGCATTTCGCTGCAATCATGGCCCTGCGGCAATGGCCCCAGGAAGCTTTGAATATAGTCTGTGACTCAGGATATACTGTTTATACTATTCTGCATCTGGATCAGGCACTAATTAAGACTTCTATTGACCACAATCTACTTAACTTGTTTTTGACCCTGCAGTCCCCCTTTGACAAATGAGGACACCCCCTCTTTTTTACTCATATTCGATCCCATTCGGGCCTGCCTGGCCCCCTGGTGGATGGTAACAATAAGGCAGATGCCTTAGTTAGTGTCCTCACTGTCTTCCAGCAAGCAATGGCTTCTCGTCGTTTTTTTCATCAAAACAGCCAGGCACTCCGAAAACAATTTGACATTGCTCACTCCCAAGCTAAGCAAATTATTAAAGAATGTCCTGATTGCCAAGCCCATACCAAGGCACCCCCATCTACAGGAGTTAATCCTCGAGGACTAAAATCTCAAAAAATCTGGCAAACAGATATCACCCATTACGATCCCTTTGGGAAGTTTAAATATGTTTACATCTCTATTGATACCTATTCCGGTGCTTTACATGTGTCTGCTTTAACAGAAAAATCTGCTAAAAACATACAAGCCCATTGGCTTGAAGCCTTTAGTCATTTAGGACAGCTTCAGCAAATAAAAACTGATAATGGCCCCAGATACCTAGCTCATTCCACCTAGGTCTTTCTTCAGCGTTGGAATATCCAACATAAAACAGGAATCCCTTACAATCCAACTGGTCAGGCAATTGTAGAGTGGGCTCATCATACTTTTAAAAATCTCCTCAAAACACAAAAAAGGGGGAGTCATGAGTCCTCCCCCCAAAACTTGACTATGCTAGCCATGTTTACCTATAATTTCCTGAATTGTGATGAATCTCTCCGTACTCCAATTGAAAAACATTTTCAGACAAATGAATCAAAACTGCCTTACCCTCAGGTTTTATATAGAGATCCACTAGGAGATGGCACTTGGCAGGGAGCTGTAGATCTCTTAACTTGGGGAAGAGGGTATGCATGTGTTTCCTTTCCTACAGGTCCTGTCTGGCTGCCAGCTAAAATAATAAAGCCTTATCATGAGCAGAATAGACACTGAGCTCCGCCACCTGGAGGTGAGAACCAATCAACTGACAAATCAAATGACCCAGCTGACCCTGAACAACCAGAAGAAGAACAAACACCCACAGCATCGCTCACGGGTCTGGGTCAGCCAACGGAGAATGGGGCTCTCCCCAATAGCAGGGGCCGAGGCTCAGATACCTCCTGCAGAGAGCCACTACCCCCCAATGTCCCATGATGTCCCCTTTAGGCACACCCCCACAACATGGGGGGACATTAAGGCTCTTAATGTTCAAGCCGAGAAGATTCTTGCTGAAACAAAAGTAGAAGATACCCCAGAAAACAGGTTTATCACTTACCTAGTAGTGCTGTCAGCCAATTCGGCTAAAACTTTGCTTCTAATTGCTATTATACTTTGCCTAGGGGGGCAGGGCCTAGCTACGGAGGTTAATTCCTCTTATATCTACTGGGGCCACATTATTGATCCACCAGTGTTTAAACTACATACTTGGTGGAATGTTGAGCCTCCCTTTTCCACTAACGATACTCAGTGGACGGGAGGGGTGTGGATGCCCCCTGATGGCCCACCGGAAGAAAACAAACACTGGATACCAGTGCGGGAAAATACTATTTATGCTGCCAAGAACTTGCCAGTTTGTTTCTCTGTTCTTACTGACACCTTATGTTTTCCCTTTAAGGAACAACTTTACGCTGCAAACAAAGAACAATGCAGTGATCACTACCAGCTCTCCATAGTAGCCACGGTTGGCCTGCGCACCCACGAGGGGGCTTACCATACTCTTGTTGAGTATGGTTACCCCCTCCGGTTCCTCTTTGTACTCTAGTTGCTAACTGTAATGACTCAGTCTTCTGGTTTCTATGCTGAGGACCGAATGACACCATTGCTTTTCTCCCCAAAAGTTCTTTTGTAGTAGAGAATTGGGGAGCCAACTGGAAAATATTAGCTAAGCAAGATGGGCTTGCCTTTTATTACAAGGAAGCATTTATATATAAAAATTGGTTGTGACCCTAAGCATACTCCAGGATGTTCTTACCAAATTGACCCTCCAGAGCAAGATTGGGTCACGGTTTGTACCTCACACCCCTTTCTATTTTTAGCAACCCCAGGAACAGCCCAAGTCTTTTATAATGAATCAGTGAAAATTTATTCTCTGCATGTCCCTGCAGGCTCCATATATGCCAGCTGCCTTACTCATTTCAATATTACTCAGTTAAATCTCACTACAGTTTATATAGTTAGAAGACAAGCTCAAGTATGGGTGCCAGTTGACGTGACCAGAGAATGGAAAGATCCCAATGGCATAGTAGCCCTTAACAATGCACTGGCCTCTATATGAGTCCGACGCTTTGTCGGGACCCTAATTCCATTCGTTGTCTCTGCTCTAGTTATTGCAGCCACTGCTGCCATGGCAACCACCACCCTTGTTGAATCGGTTCAAACTGCTCATACTGTTCATGTTCTCTTAACCAATACTACTTTAGAAATGCTTCAACAGGCCCAGATTGATCAAGAGATCCTGACTCGCCTTTCTGCAGTTGAATCAGCACTCGACTGGATGGGCCAACGCCAGGATGCACTAGTGACCCGCCAACAGCTGACCTGTGACCTTGAATTCTCCAAGCTGTGCGTCACCCCACTCCCATGGAATTCCAGCCAGTATTCCTGGAGTGATATTCAACATCGCCTAAGAGGGGCCTTTTCTACTAACTTAAAAGGACAAATTGATAAATTGCAGCTAGAATTACATCAGCAGCTGCAGGACATTCAACGCTTGACTAAGCAAGAGGTCTTTTGAACGCTCCATGACAATCTCGGATGGCTAGACCCAAAAAACTGGTTTGATGGACTCAATCTGAGAGTGTGGATCTTTGGAGCTGCTGGTTGTTTAGTGGTTCTAATAATGCTTTGTGTAATTTGCTACATTTACAAATTGTTTTCCCGGGGTCCTGAAAGGGACCAGCAAGTAGCAAGCTTTGTGGAATCTATAGTGGTCCAAGCTTAAAATAAAAGGAAAAATATATGGAACCATTCGACCTAGCAATGGCAAATGTAGCCTCATAACTACAAAGGGGGAATTATAGGGAACCTATCTATGCGTGATGTGATCTTGTGGCTCAGCTCTGGTTCTGAACGCAGACAGATGTGCATGGCATGCAGAGAACATTTGTGAATAGGTCTCCCATGGGGAATCAGGCCTGCATTGCACCTAGGCCACTTTGAGATTTGCTTTTGCTAAAAACTCCCTCACCTTGAATTGAGGAAACAAATGTTTACTGCATATCTTTAAAGTAACTTCCTAAAATCTATGCTAAACCTCTCAAGTTTGGGTGTAACCAGTTCAACCTTTTCCCTTTATGTTTGAAAATGACGTTTATGTTAAAGGGATTAGCAACATTCTTTCTTTTGTTATGGTAACCACCTAAAGTGAACCTGTGTACAATGAAGGAGGACCCTCCTTGATGTAATCTACCTAGAATATCAATAAAAGCCTGTCGAGGCAAAGGGTCCAGGCCCCTCTATCTTGATCCTTGAGAGATTGGCCACACATCCATTTTTCTCCACCGGATTCCTTTAGTCTGCCTGAATTTGTTCGTCACTTGCCCGGGGATATAGGACAAGCATTCCACAACAACACGCGGTCCTGCCGGTTGGGACCGTGACAGCGGTCTATCTCATCCCCCAGTTGTTCCTCCTGGTTTATCCTCATGCAAATGTGGGACCAACCAGTCTGCCAGTCACCACCTTTCCCACCCAGTGGTCTGCACAGCTGCTGCCCATCTCTGCCCTTCCTACCAGTTTGAATGAATGTTTCTTCTTTAACTTCTTTGTTGTCTGACTTCCATAGTTTGATTTTCTGGCAGTTTTGGTTACTTTTTGTTTTTAAATTTGTTGTTGTCCTTCTTTTGGTTGTGAGATGAGGCAAAGTGTATCTACCTATGCCTCCATCTTGGCCAGAAGGTCTCATGTCTTTATATAATTTGAAGATCAATCCCTTGCCCAAGGTATCATGTAACAGTTTTTTTCTCCCCGTAAAAATGAATATGAATTTACATTCATTTGAACGGCCTCATATAAAATAGATATAAATAATTTAGTTAAGCTTTTACTATTTTTTCACTTTTCTGTATTAAAAATTGCTGCACTGAACATTCTTCCGAAGGAAAATGCTCACATAAAATCAGGAAAAGAATGTGTCATTACTGGAAAAGAGGAGGATCCCATTAGCAGGCAAGAAATTAGGGACTGTTTGTTTATTTATTTGTTTGTTTATTTAATTTTCATATATGGTTGTCTCTATTTTCCCCCATCATTCCCCCATGTCCCACATATCCCCACCTAATACCATGATCCTACCCACTTTGGGGTTTATCCATGTATCCTTTATACATGTTCCTTGTAGCCCCTTTCCCATTTTCATCATGATATCCCTTCCCACTGCTCCTCTGGTTACTGTCAGTTTCTTCTTTATTTCAATATCTCTGGTTGTATTTTGTTTGTTTCTTTGTTTTGTTGATTAGGTTGCACTTATAGGTGAGATCATATAGTATTTGTTTTTACTTCCTGGATTATATCACTTAGCGTAATGCACTCCAGAACCAACCATGCTGTCTTGAAGGGTAGGAACTCCTTTCTTTCTCCTGTGTACTATTCCATTAGGTAAATGCACCACAGTTTTTTGAACCACTCATTTAATGATGAACACTTAGGTTGCTTCCAGCACTTGGCTATTGTAAATTGTGCTGCTATGAACATTGGGGTGGATAGGTTCTTTTGAATTGGTGTTTCAGGATTCTTAGTGTATAAACCCAGCAGTGGAATTGCTGGGTCAAAAGGCAATTCCATTTTCAGTTTTCTGAGGAAATTCCATACTGTTTCCACAGTAGCTGCACCAGTCTGCATTGCTGCCAACACTGTTCTAGGCCTCCCTTTTCTCCACATCTTTGCCAGTACTTGTTGTTTGTTGACTTGTTTATCATGGCCATTCGGACCAGTGTGAAGTGGTACCTCATTGTGATTTTAACTTGCATCTCTCTGATTGCTAGTGATGCTGAGAATCCTTTCATATGTCTCTGAGCCTTCTGTATGTCCTGCTTGGAGAAGTGTCTGCTCCAGTCCTTTGCTCATTTTTTAACTGGGTTGTTTGTCTTCCTGGATTAGAGCCCTGTGAGTTCATAGATTTCGGAGATCAAACACTTGTCTGAAGTATCATTTGCAAATATATTTTCCAATACGGTTGGTTCCCTTTACATTTTGCTGATGTTTTCTTTAGCCATGCAGAAGCTTTTCATTTTGATGAAGTCCCATTTGTTTATTCTTTCCTTTATATCCCTTGCTCTAGGGGGGCATATCAGTGAAAATACTGTTGCATGGAATATCTGAGATTATCCTGCCTATGTTCTGCTCTAGGACTTCTATGGTGTTGCAATTTATATTTAAGGCTTTTACCCACTTTGAATTTCTTTATGTTTATGGTGTAAGTTGGTGGTCGAGTTTTGTTTTTTATTTCCATGT
>VMDR010032229.1:0-11779 GCA_007922815.1 Macrotus californicus
GTTAATAACTGTGAGTTTGTTGTCACTTTACTGTTCCTATTTTTTATCTTCTTTTTCTTAGATAAGTCCCTTTAACATTTCATAGAATAAGGGCTTGGTGATGATGAAGTCCTTGAACTTGACCTTATCTGGGAAGCACTTTATCTGCCCTTCCATTCTAAATGATAGCTTTGCTGAATAGAGTCATCTTGGATGTAGGTCCTTGCCTTTCATGACTTGGAATACTTCTTGCCAGCCCCTTCTTGCCTGCAAGGTTTCTTTTGAGAAATCAGCTGACAATCTGATGGGTACTCCTTTGTAGGTTACTGTCTCCTTTTCTCTTGCTGCTTTTAAGATTCTTTCCTTATCTTTCATCTTGGGTAATGTAACAATGACGTGCCTTGGTGCGTTCCTCCTTGGGTCCAACTTCTTTGGGACTCGAGTCTGAGCTTCCTGGACTTCCTGGAAGTCTATCTACTTTGCTAGATTGGGGAAATTCTCCATTATTTTTTCAAATAAGTTTTCAATTTCTTCCTCTTCTCCTTCTGGTACCCCTATGATTTGGATGTTGGAATGTTTAAAGATGTCCTGGAGGTTTCTAACCCTCTCCTCATTTTTTCTGAATTCTGTTTCTTCATTGTGTTCTGGTTGAATGTTTATTTTTCCTTCTGTCCCACTGTTGATTGGAGTCTCAGTTTCTTTCCCTTCACTGTTGGTTCCCTGTACATTTTCCTTTATTCCACTTTTCATAGCCCTCACTTTTTCCTCTATTTTGTGACCACAGTCAACCAATTCTGTGAGCATCCTGATTACCAGAGTTTTGAACTCTGCATCTGATAGGTTGGTCATCTCTTCATTGCTTAGTTCTATTTTGGGAGCTTTGATTTGTTCTTTCACTTGGGCCATATTTTTTTTTGTCTCAGCACACCTGTTAGGTTTAAGGGGCAGAGCCTTAGGTATTTGCCAGGGTGGGCAACCCACATTGCTGTGTTTTGGTGCTGTCTGTCGGGGAGGGGTCCAAGAGGGAACAATGCCACTTGCTCTGCTTTTGGCTGGCTTTCAGTCACTTCCCCTCCTGCCCACAAGCAAAATGAACTCTTCTGGTGCTGATTCCCAGGTGGGTGGGTTTGTGTACATTCTAGGACCCTGTGGGTCTCTCCAAGAAACTCCCCTGTGAGGTTGGGAGTTTCTCACACCACCACAACCTCCACAGGTTTTTTCAGTCAGAGGTTTTGAGGCTTTCTTTTCCCATGCTGGAACCCTGGGTTGCACAGTGTGTCTCGCTCCCTAGTTGTTCCTCCCAGTTTATCCTCATGCAAATGTGGGAGCGCCCGGTCTGCCAGCCTCTGCCTTGCCCACCCTAGTCCACCAGCTGCCTCCTTACCCCACATCCACTCCACGCTAGCTGCCCACCTCCGCCTCTCTTACCAGTCTGAATGAATGTTTCTTCTTTAACTCTTGGGTTGTCGGATAGATTTCCATACAGTTCTATTTTCTGGCAGTTCTGGTTATTTTTTGTTTTTTAATTTGTTGTTATCCTTCTTTTGGTTGTGGGAGGAGGCAAAGTGTATCTACCTATGCCTCCATCTTGGCCAGAAGTCTCAATGTTAATTCCTACTGTGAATAATTAGGTAGAGAATACCTTTATCTTTAATATTAGGAAAAATACTCTGCAGAATTTAGCAGTGGCCTGGCTGGTGTGGCTCAGTGGATTGAGTGCCAGCTTGTGAACTGAAAGATCTCTGTTTCAATTCCCCATCAGGGCACATGCCTGGGTTGTGGGCCAGGTCCCCAGCTTGGGACATGTGAGAGGCAACAGATCAATGTATATGTCCCTTTCTCTCTTCATCCCTTCCTCTCTCTCTAAAAGTAAACAAATAAAATCTTTAAAAAGTAAAACTAAATAAAAGAGGGAGAAAAAGCTAATTTAAAAAAAATGTATATAGCAGTGAAGGGGTAACTGTCTCAGGAAAAAGTTATAACCAATGGTAACATATTAACATTTTAGAAACCAAGTAGAGGCCATACAGGGGTTCTTCTTACAATTTTAGAAACTTTCTCATGAGTCTAAATTATTTCAAAGAAATGGTAAAGAACAACAACACAAAAAGAACTGGAACCATGGCTGTTACAAGAGGTCCTGAATCTATATGAGCATCAAGCACATAGGAGTTGAAAACACAGTATCCTCTACACATACAGGATGCAGGTATTTTTCAAATCTATTTGATTTTGTTGCGATTAAACAAATGCAAATTTATTTACAAATGTTACTGAATTCATTTTTACCTCCTCACCTTGTAATTTATAAAACAATACATATTTTAAAATACATTTGAAAAGGGGATAGAATGAGATGAGAACAGTAGCACTTTGATAATTATTAAGGCTGAGTAAAGAGCCCATGGAGGTTCACTGAACTATCTCTAGCTACTTTCAAACACTTTTGAAATTTTTTGATAATAAAAATTTTTAATTTGAAGATGTTTGAATTTGTCATGAGAAAAGATGTGTGTGTTTTGAAGAGAAGAGTGGAGGAACGCATTTCTGCTGCTGCTTTGGAAAGGGTGTCTGGCTGAAAGTGAGGCTGAGGCCGCTGGACCACTTCAGTGTCAGCCCTCGTCTGTGAAGTGGTGACACCAGCAACTGCCCAGGACCGTACGGGGTCAGGGAAAGCCACAGGCCTGTGAGCCTTCAGGGGGAGGGTGTCGAGCACTGTCTAACACAAATCATCAGCACGGAACCTGCCAGCCCTCACTTCTGGAGGTACCAAGCCCAGCCCAGAGGAAAAGCCGGGAACATCACTGGGTCTCAGTGGAAACGTCTGGACGAGGATTATGGAAAGCAGAAACTAATGACAGGTGCAGATAAATGGAAATCAGTGCTGGAGAAAACAGGGCGGGCGGGGGAGGAGGGAGGAAATACTAAAGAGGACAGACACACTGTGCTTGGTTACTTAAATGTCCGACTTGGAAAGGAATGCAACAAAACAAAATAGCAGGAAAGTCGAGGATAAGAGTGAGGGTGGCAGGGAGGAGCCAGTGAGGAGACCAAGGCAGTTGGGGGCCCAGCCCTGCCAAGCTGCCAGCAGCCAGTCCCTTCTAACACCAATCTGGGGAGAATGGCCTGTGCAGAGGAGGTGAGACAAGGCTGAGCCTCAGATATCAAATGAGAAACTCCACTCACAAGAGCAGGAACACTGGTGATCACACTAGGTTAAGCCTAGAAAGCAGGTGGGAGTTCATAGGCCTTGCCCAGCAGCAGTGCTGGCCTGGAGAGCTGGGGGCCATCACCTCAGGGGCACCCCTTTGGGAGCAGTAATGGTGATTTGGTGAAGGAGACCCTTAAAATACTGGTGATAGCACAGAAGGCAGAGGGGATGGGCACACAGATCACAGGGTGGGCAGTGACTGATCTGACCCAGACCCTCTCTGCGGCACCCTTGCTCAGGGACCTCCACCCTCTTCGGGACAGAGAACACGCTGCCTTGACAGCCTCCCTTTCATTCGATGATTGCGATTGTCAGAGTGGCATTTCCTTTTCTTGAATGGAAACCATTTTTCCCTGTGCTTTCAATCCGTTAGACTAGAGTCATTTTCTTCCTCCATCATGAAATGCTCCCTGATTACTTACTCCATAATAACACAATATTCTTCTTGGAGCTTGGAGCCCCCACCAGGATCGACAGCATTTATTTAGCCTCCACATTATCTTACTTTACTTGGGAGGGCCCCTGTGCCCTTCACTTCATGGTGAGGTCTACATGCCTTTGCATCATCTGGGTTCCGTCACTGACCAGCTGGGTGTTCGGGGTAATGAGTTAACCTTGCAGTGTTTTAGTTTCGTCATCTCTTGCGATAACAGCTCACAAGGCAGCTATAAGCACTAAATGCCTAGAGTGACCCCCGCCTACGACCAAAGGGCTCGTCCAGGAGCAGGAGCAGCAGCAGCTTTGATCGCTGGGTCTTTCATGCCTTCATCCACTGGACAAACACTCAAGCCCACGACGTGACCATGGCTGGCTCCTGCCCTCTCCACCCCCAGTCAGGGGAAGGCAGGAGCCTGCAGCATGGGGTGAGGCACAGAGGGCCGAGGGGGCTCAAGGGGGACGTACACACACACACACACACACACACACACACACACACGGGGCTTTCAGTAGGTATCTGGTGAATCGATTTGATACCATGCTCATCAAATTTTTGCTGAATGAATGTTGAATGATTTTGAAATCAAAGACATAACCACAACACCCGTGAAGAGGAAATGAGAGGAGGGTTCTAGAGCGAGTGAGGGCTGCATTGCAGAGAAAGCAATGCAAAAGCAGCCGACCCTCTGGGCGGGGCTCAGAAACCCCAGACTGTGTGAGGTGTGCTTAGAATTGCTCTTGTTTTTCCTTTTCAGAAACAGCGAGTATTGTTTTTTTCTTCTCTCTCTTTTTGATTTTTTCAGAGTTTGAAGCAGTAAGTTAGGAAACTCATGAGAATCACCGTAAATAAACACAATGACCCTCTGGCTGGTGACTTTGGTTTCTGTGGTTTCTAACTTCGATATTATGAAATAGAGTCTCTGGAACAAAAACAGGTGTGAGGATTAAAGAGCTATGCTTAGGAGCCAGGTTTGGGCTTTTCCAAAAGCATCATAGGAACTGTTCAAAGAAACTGATTAAAGCGTAATGGCAAAAAAAACTAATAGAGAGTGACAAACATACTTTACACTTAATATAAATTTAGCATCATATTAAAATTGCAGTTTGTTCCTCCAGGAGGCAAGAAACAGGGAAGAAGGACCAGCAAATAGAGAGGTCTGGAGAAGCGGGGGGGTGGGGGGAGGGTGGCAGCTGGCCTGGATCCTGCTTCATGGCTGGCAGAATAGAGGCCCCCTCCAGCTCTACAGCCCCCTGACTCTGGGTCACCAAGCATTAAAGAAAGCCTTGGCAGTGGTAGGGAGTCAGGCTTCTGGTCTTTAGCATGTCTGCCCCTCAAGGGAGCAATAAGGTTTTACAAATGAAACAATGAGAGCAATGGGCCTTGGGGGGCCAAGGTTCATTTACGCGTTGGTGGCGTGAACACATGGGGTCGCACGGGCTTTCAGAAAGCGCTAGAGTGGGGCCGAGGCTGTGGTTGGAAGAAGAGCGGGCTGGGTGAGATGAGTGTGGATGGCTTGGAGGAACTGCAGGGCTGCAGCGCTGGGAGAGGGGACTGGGCAGCTGCCGCCCCGCCCCTTAGGGCTCTCGCAGCCCCGCCTGCGCATCCACAGCTTCTGCCTTGTCTGCTGGGGGCCTGGCTCAGCGCCACGCCTCAGCGTTTTATGGAGATGTTTGGAACCTGTCTCCTAGACTCCTATCCCAGATTACAATTCTTGCTCTCCAGACTCCCCAGCCCGCCGCTTTGGGCTTAGGGCCTGGGCTTCTGAAACCTTCCCCATCTGATTTCCAGCACCTGTTGCCTTCCTGTCTAGCCAGTGCCAGTGCTTTCCTGTGGGACCTCTGCCCTCTGATGAGGTCATGGTGCTTCTTGCAGCCCCGTCTGCCCTGGCTTACGGCCATAACCCATGTCCCCGAGGCAGATGTCATTGGGGAGGGTGGAGAGTACAGATCCCGCCTGCGGAGCGGAGGACACGGAGAGTGGAGAAGTGTATTAGCAGGCAGAGATCATCTACTCTCAGGCAAGCGCTGTGGGCGCACTCTGGAAGGCTCTGAGTGGCAGTTAGCCTGGGAGAAATTGTTCTAGCTGCAGGACCTCGGGCGTCCCGAAGGAGACGGAATTCAACAGCAAGCATTTTCACCCGCCCCCGGGCTCCAGCTGCTCTCTGCCTCTGTGTATCCGGACACCCTCGGTTTACGCTAAAGCTCCCAACTTAGACTGAGACTGTCATGCCCAGGGCCTCCTGAGCAGTGGGGAGCATTTACTGAATTAGGAATGTGAACAGTGGATGATCACGCGAATCTTGCCCTTTTTAACCCATTCAGTGACTTATGCAAACTTTAAAAACACACACCAAAACAACCCACAACTTTTTTAAATGGCTGAGTTCCACAGGGAGAGTAAAAAGTTTTGGTGGAAATAATGCTATCGCACTCGTGTTCAGCTGGCGCTCAGCAGCTGCTGCAGGCCTGGCACCCGGGGAGAGGGAGGCCACGCGGCCTGACTCAGTGGAAGGAAGTGGTGTGTTTCCATTGCAGAGTTCAAAAACAAGGTGGTTTGAGGAGCGGCTTGCGTGTCATTGGCATTTCCCTGTTGTGTTTGTGAAATAAGGTGGGAATAGATCTTCAGGGTTACTCTAATCTCATCTTTTACAAGAAACCAAGAAGCCCCCAGTGGAACACTGACAGGGGGCTGTGGCAGCCCCAGGAGGTGTTGGGGAAACCCGAGGGCACTGTCTGCCTGGGGAGGGGAAGCAGCACCACCCAGCTCTCTGACGCCTCATTTCAGGAATGGAAACCTGGGACCATCCTTGCTGGTCCAGCTGCTTCCTTCTCTAGATGGGCAGTGTGGGCGCAGACAGCAGGTGCTCTGTGGACGGCACTGCGTGTCCAGGCCAGGGAGAGGTGCTGTGGCTCCAGGAAGGTGACTTATGAGACGGCTTTGTGGAGAGGAAAGATGAGATGTCAGAGCCACCATCTCCTCTGCATTGGTGTCATGGAGAGATCTTACTCGTTCAGAGGTTTTACTGGAAAGCAGTTTCATATTCCAGAGTTCAGTGGACAATTTCTACTCCATGCAGAGGGGGCTGCATGGAGAAGAGCTGCCCGGCATGCAGTGAGGAGAGCAGAGTGAGCAGGATGCTTTTTGCATGAGGAGGAAAGTGGAGCGACATTCCCAAAATGCAGCTCTGACAAAGAGCCCAGACACAGAGGCCCAAAGTCCCTGGGCAGCAAGGTGTCTTTCTCTCCCCAGTGGCAGCCTTCACCAGAATCTCACAGCCCAAGCAGCCTCGAAGAGTAAGCTGCCTTGGGAGTCACATGCCAGGACTTCATTTCTGTGTTAAACTGGTGGGCAGCACAGGGAGCCATCTGAGAGAAGGCATGAAAGCAAAGAGCAGAGGAAGCACCATGTCTGCCAGTCACACTGTCTGGGCCAAGCCCCAATGTTCCACTCACCTGTTTGGGTTGTGATCAGGCAGAAAAACAATGGGAGAAAAAAAAATCCCCGCCTTTTCACAAGGAGGTTTACTGGAAATTTTTCTAATAGTGTCAGAAGTATAAGCACAGCAATCTTGAAACCACCTTCTTATCATTCAATGTTGTTTTCAAAATCTCTCTGTCTTGGGCACAAAGTCCCCTCTAGAGGTCCTGCAGCTCTGCCTCAGGCTGTGACACTGCCATCTGTTATGGGCTGAATGGTATACCTCCCCCACCCCATTTTTATGTTGAAGCCCTAATCCCCAGCACCTCAGAATGTGGCTGTGTTTGGGTCACAGGGCCTTACAGAGGTGATCTGGGTTAAAAATGAAGTCATATGTGTGGGCCCTAATCCAAGCTGGCTGGTGTCCTTATAAGAAGAGATTAGGACACAGAAACAGAGGGGAGATCATGTGAGGACACACTGAGAAGATGACCATCTACAAGCCAAGGAGCGAGGCCTCCGAAGAAACCGACCCTCAGATACCTTGATCTCAGACTTCCAGCCTCCAGAACTGTGAGAAACGTGCTTCTGTTGTCTGCGCCCCCCAGTCTGCGGTCCTTCGCTAGGGCAGTCCTCGTACACTAACAAATCATCCTTCTAGAGACTGTGTTTTGTTGAAGAATCTTGGAAGTCAGTGTGGCAACTCACTTTATAAATGGAGAAATTGAGGTCCCCAAGTTTAAAGTGACTCATCTAAGGTCACATAGTTCAATTAGCAGCTGACAAATATTTTCTGAGTACCCAGTAGGTACCAGGCCCTGTTTCAGCACTGACTGAAGCCAACAGTCTCTGCCCTCTCAAAGCCTGTATTCTGCAGGAATCAGACAATAAACAAGGACGAGTATGTGTTGTCAGGTGGGGACAGCGTCACGGAAGAAGTCAAGCTGGGTAAGTGTGGCTCTGCTTGGCGAGTCCCCGGAGAGCCAGGACGAGGATGTGTGGATGGAATGGAGAGAGTAAGGGGAAAATGCAGGAGGGAAAGCCAGAGTAGAAGAGGCACCGGATCGGGTAACAGGCGGTAAGGCCTGGGGCTTTGCTGTGGGCGGAGGAAGAGAAGGCTGGGGTCTGTGCATCAGGCCCGACAGCTCTCCTCTCCTTGTACAGGGATCTGCTGGGCTGCATATGGAAGGCTCATCCAGGAGATGAAGGTAAGCACAGCAGCTAGAACACTGAGAGTCCAGAGGAGGGTCAGGGTGCTGGCCATGGGCAAACTCTGAACATATTTTAAGGTAGAATTAACAATATTCTCTAATAAATTATATGTGGAGTGTGAGAGCAGAATCAAGAAGGAGTCCAAGAGCTGAGCAATTGAGAGAATGGGGGTGGTGGGCAATCCGTTTTTAATTTGGAGATGGTAAGCTGGAAGCACCTGTCACACCTCGACTAGATGTGACAGGTAAGCAGCTGTCAGCCTCATCAGGCCAGAGCGAGGCAGGTGCAGGGTAAAGACAGGAACTTGGGAGTGGAGAGCACAGAGATGATGTTTAAGGTCCTCAGCTGGGACAAGACCATGTGAGCAAGACAGTGAGACCCTCATAAGGAAAGGGTCAGTGAGAAGATGAGAGGCCACACGAAGGCCAGGAGGGAGACAAAGGCTGGTAAGAGAAGAGCCAGGCCAAGGCAGCCAGGAACCTGCGGAGGCAGCATTTCAAGATGATGTGAGTGCTGACTCACATTTGCTGCAGAGACACTGACACAGGGACTGAGAAGTGGCCATTGTCTTTGGCAAGTAGAATTCTGGTGGCCTTGACAGCTGTTTTGGCGGAGATGGGGGACTGAAAGTCTGCGCTCGTGTGTGAGTAGAAAGGATGGTAAGCACAGGCAGTTCAAGGACTTTGGCTATCAAAGGAGCAAAGAAAAGGGGCAGCAGCTAGAGGGATGCATGGTGTCAGAGGAGGAAGTTTTTAGACAGAAGCCAGCACAGCCTGTTGTGCACTGCTGAGTGAAGTCCTCCAGGAGACAGCAGAGGATGGGACCAGTGCACAGCAGGATGGGCTGGAGACAGGCACACAGGCACTCATCTGCAGTGACGGCTGAGATGTGGCTGCCGCCCCCACCGAGGGAACCCCCATTTCTTAATTGCTAATGGAACGTAAATATGTTGATCACTTCCGAGAGGTCAGGTCAATCAGGGGAGGTTGAGTCCGGGAGATGAATATTGTTTGGTCTAAGTCAGTTGTGGAGGTCTCCGTCCTCTTGCCAAGACTGGACAAATGCTCCGGGGATTCTGGAAAGGACTTCCTCACTCACATAAAGGCACACGAGACACACAGTTCTCTTCTTCCTCTTGACCCTGCGTTTCCCCTCTGCTTGTATCAGGTGTTTTGGGACCTTAAGAAACCATTTGAAGAAGAAAAGCTACATGATGAGAATGTCAGCAGCCTGGGTCCTTGATAATGTCACTGGGTCACTCACTCACAGTCAACCCCAGAGCGCCCACTTCCAGGCTTCTCAAGTGAAACAATAAACGTTATCACCTTTCCCAGCGTTTTTGGCTTGCTTTTGCCTAGCAGGCATAGAAATCTCAACCTCAGCGAAGAGAGACCCACGCTGGTGCTACAGTCAGTTGTTGGTAGACCTGGAGTAATCAGCCTTGCAGGTGTGTGAGTGGGACCAGAGCTTGCCTGTGCACTCAAGAGACCTGAGCTGCAGGCACAGACCACAGGACCAGAGTGTGTCTCAGCGGAGGCCCACACATTTTCTGGGTCCCTTCCACGGATGGGGCTTCGGGCAAGTCACTGAAATTCCCCACACCTCATTTTCCTGAAATGCAAAATGAAGGTTATGGCAGTCCCTGCCATGCAAGATCCTCATGAGGATTACATAAATTCACATGTGTAATGCAATTCTAACTGTGCCAGGTCTATACTAAGTGTGGTGATGTTACCTACTATTATAATTAGCCCTTGGCGTGTGGCCATTTTCTGGTAACAGATGAAGATGAAAGTAGCTAAAACTTATGAAACACTTGTTAAGTGCCAGACATCGCACCACACGCTCTATGAGTGTCTCATTGACCCCGCCTTGTCATCGATTCTCTGAGGCCTGAATTGCTCTCGGATCTTTTTCTCTGTGTCAGTTTCCCCAGGAACTCCCAGCACCTCTCAGAGAGAGAAAAGCCAGTGTCACCTAGCTCAGCTTTGACAGATGCACAGCTTTGACAAATGCACAGATGCTCCAGGCCTTTTGGACACCTAGTGCGGTTAACCCAAGCCTTCAGCTCCGCCCTTACATTCCTCCGCCTGGAAGAAAGGGCTAGGACCAAGGACTCTGAGGGAAAAGGGGGGCCAGGGCAGCAATAGCATCCACCGAATTGGGTGGGGAGCAACCACTGTGGGTGCACACTGACATTCCGTCTCCTGCCACGTGGTGGTACGGAGAGAAGGACTCAGAGCTGCTTCTCTCCACACCCCACCCCCCATGCATGACTAAGGTAAGCCCCTTTCCTTAGACAGGCAAACAAGCCTTTCAGGGAAACACAGAGCATGACACCTTAAAGTCCATGCGTGGTTCTGGCCAGACCACGAGGACCTGGCTCTGTTCCTAACACAAGGATGCATTTTCTCGGAGCAGCATTCCCTGGTGAATTCACAGTCCTCATCACCTCAGTCTCTCACCAGAGTTACAACTGACATAGGTGCAATTCACATTTCCAGTAACACCTCCAAATGCCTCTGTGGTCACGCCACTGCTCTGCTCAGAAACCTGTAAGGGTTCCCATGGCTCACTAATTTAAGTCCAGCCCTGGACAGGAGTTTGAAATGGCTGAGGCAGCGCCTCTGGCAAGGGCTCAGACATGCTGTGCAGTGCCCTCTGCGCACAGAGCTCCTGAGAAGAGACCTTGCCCTGTGATGCCTGCTCTGCACCGCCCCACCTCCCCGGGAGGAATGCAGCTACCCTCCCGGCCAGCTGAGCATGCGGCTGCTGCTTTCAGGAGCTTAGTCTCACCGGGCCAGAGGAGTGGGAACACTGATGAAGACCTATCCTTTCTTCTTAGGCTCTCAAATAATAATCCACCACCAATCCTTCTGGCCTCTAGGAAGGAGGCAGAGTGGGCCAAGTACAACTCCTAGAATTCCTCACTGATCATCACCTCACCAGCGTGCGGGTGGACTTACTCTGCCCAGTCTATACATAAGGGTAGGGCTTCTTGAAGGTGACTGTCATTTGGCACAGACCATAAGACTGGTAAGCAGCAGCCATGGCGTTTGAACTGAGGTTTGACTCCACGGCCAGTGCACATTTTCTGCGTCTATTGAATGATCACATGGTGTCCTCTTTTTGTCTTTGACAAGGTGAATGACAATACTTTTCAAATATTGAACCAACCTTTCTTTTCTGGTATAAATGTCACTTGGTTATGATATTTCATCTTTTATGTATATTGCTAGATTTGGGTTGCCAATACTGTGTTAAAGAATTTAGGTCCATGGTTATAAGGATACTGGTCAGCAGTTTTCTTCTCTTGTAATGTTTTTATCTGGTTTTGGTATTGGGGTAATGTAGAGATTATAAATAGAATTGGGAAATGTTCTCTTCTATATTCTGAAAAAATTGGATATTCTATAAAAATTTAATTATCCTTGAAATGTTTAGCAGAATCTGCCAGTGAACACATTGAGGCTAGAGGTTCCTTTATACAGGAGGGTTTTAAACTGTAGTCTCAACTTCCT
>VMDR010032230.1:0-11796 GCA_007922815.1 Macrotus californicus
GCACTGAGTAGAAACTGCAAAATTTCACTTTGCCTCTCATTTCTTCCTTTTCCTTGCATTTGTAAGTTTTTCTTCTCTGTTTCTCATAGAGTTGACCAGTTTACATTTCTTCAGAAGATAACAATGTTCCTAATAATATCAATAATGCCTGATATTACAGATCATTATTGAATAGTTAAGTTGGATTAATTAGACTAGTAGGGTCTCAATTCCAAATTCCCAAAGGTAAGGATACTCATTCACACAGCTTAGATTAGCTCCTTACCCAAATCATTTTGGATTCGGTCAAGTGTTTAGTATTTCAATGTTTGAACATGGCTGCTCCCACCCATTATAACCTTGGGAATTAAGGGACCATGGTCTTGAGTTAGAAAGTGTTGAATAAAAAATTGGAAAGTATTGAACAGACAGAATGATTGCTGTCTCATATCTTTGTTCATCCATCAATAACTTGGTTAATCAAACATTTTTGAGAAACCTCTTCTGCTCAAAACTCTGCATTATGTTTCAGGTAATACAAAGGGATATAATTTAACTTTAAGGAGAGAGAGAGTTTGTATAAAAGGTCAAGACCTAGGCCAAAAAAAATCACAATCTACAATCCAATCATGAATCCAAGTTCATGTCAAGTATCAGTAACCAGAATGAATAGGTGTTACATGACCTGTATTATCAACAATAAAAGCAATAGCCAGAAGACATTCATTATTACACAGCCTTTGGGAGGTCATGGGTGAAGACCTTACCTGCTCTATAATGAGATGCCCATTCCGAAACCTTGGCATACCTTTATTTTAGGTGTTGGTATCAGGAACACTGTGCAGCTTCTGCGGGACAAGTGTTTATATTTTATGAATATTGTGATTCCTAATTCAACTGAACAACTAAATTTGTGAAACACTTTTGGCAACTGTGCAGGACCTCCTGGTGTGTATTATGCACACTCACGATGTTCCTGATTTTATTTTATTTTCCTATTCTTGTTTGTTACTTCACTGTATTTCCATTTATTACATTCTCACACTATAGTATTGGTGTATATATTTCCACATATTGCATGAAGTATTTCCATGGTTTTCCTCAAGTCCTTTTTTAAAACAAGCTATAACCAACCAGAAAACACTCAACTCTGTCTTGTGGCAGTCATAAGAGGGAGAATTCACTGTAGGAAGGCAGGGTCAGAGGAGACCTGCTAATCATATTTGTGTTGGTCCTCTCTGGATCTTGACCATTTATATTTGAGCAGTGATGGGAATGGCAAATTAATTGCGATTAAGTTTCTGGGAAACACTTTTCTGGCATAATTTTATTTTTTCCAACTGAAAACATCCCTTAAGTTATTCAATGTAAATGCTGCTTAATAATCTGGGTAGTTACCCAAATAGCTAAGTTCTTTTGATGGCATAGACATGATGATATTTTTTGAAGGCAACCATTCAGCAAAAATGTTTAATAAGGTTGCCTAGGAAATAATAGAGTTTAAAAACTGTAAGGAATGCTCTTTTTCTTTCGGCATTTTTCTATAGAGACTTAGCTCAGCTGTCCATAACTTCTGTGTCTGATTAACTCAGTTAATTAGAACACAGTGCCTATGACACCAAGGTCATGGCTTAATCCCCTAGTGGACTCCTTGACTTTGTTTCTGTGCCTTAGCTGGAGACTATACTTCCAGACACCTGTCTCAAACATGTGGCTGAGTGGTCCACGGGAGCCATTGAGATATTCTGTAAGGGCTAATGCATCTCTGGGCCAAAGTCTTCCTTTTGTAGTATACATGAGGCCAAAATGATCACTTATTAAACTTTTTTTGCCAGTTCATTTCTCTTCCTCTCAGAATTTCTCTCTCTCTCCCTCCCTCCCTCTCTCTCTCTCTCTCTCTCTCTCTCTCTCGTTCTACTGAAAAGAAGTAACTCAAAGCACAGACTGTCTTTGTGATCGGTCAGTTACACCAACTTGCTTTCTCTGTCTGCAGAGATGGGAGTGCTTTCATTACAAGGAAATACTCAGAATGCAGCTGATTCTTTAGTTGGATACCTGAACTCTGTGATCATCAATCAATTCTCATTTGATTTCACAAAGCCTCTTTACTGAGAAACATCCAGGCCTCTCCAACCAATATGACTCATGGGACACTTCTGATTAATACCAATCAGGTTAATGGCTTAGCTGTAGTTAATGGTGCCTGCTCTGTAGCTGCAACAACAAGAATTAGTAGCAAATCCCACACTCATGTTTGCAAATCAGAGGAAAGATGCTAAGGGTCTGACAAGCTCTAATCTTTGTGATTTAATGGAATCGTGTTAGAGCACAGAGAGTACGGAGATTGGAAAACTGAAAAAATTCTCTGTCACATCCCTGGCTTTAAAGATCTGAGCTCTTTCTAATACTCTGTCAACAGCTCACTGTCATTAGGGCTTTACAGGACAGGACAGAGCCAGTGACAAACCATCCAGAAAAGAGATATAAGAGCAAGTGGTTCATTAGTGTAGATAACACACATGAGACTTAATCTCTATGGAGGGGGACAAAAATTTAACTGGTATCTTACCATAATGAGCTGGAAAATGTGTCTTAAAGGCACAAGAATGATTCATTTTGTCTTTGGATGACCTTTACTGGTTCAATGTCACAGACACTCCAAGTTTTAAAGTAATTCAGCATTGAGCAGTCCCTGGGATAAGGCATTGGGGGGTTTTATAGCCAACTGCAAACTGTACCAAACCACCAAATGTCAAGCATTAGCACAACTTGAAGTGGGCTCCCAGAATTCCTGAAATACTTAGCATTGGGGCTTAGTTATGGGTCAGCAGATTTGCTAGGATTAGAGTAGTAAGTGGAAGAGAAGAAGCCTTACACAAAGAAGGAGCCAGTTCTAAGCAAGCATATGGTGTGGGAGGGTGGGCAGTAATGGGAAGAGTGGAAGTGAGGAGGGGGACTGGCAAAGTCCAGTTTTATTTTTGCTGCTGTCACTATCTACATTCTGGGAAGTCCCACAGTAAACATGGTTAGGATGTGGGGAAGCTTTAAGCTAAACACATGATGACATTGTGGCTTGGTTTAGAGAAAAATCCCAGCTCTCAGCTGGAAGCAGAAGCAGAAGCAGAAGCAGAAGCAGAAGCAGAAGCAGAAGCAGAAGCAGAAGCAGAAGCAACAAAATTCAGTCTACCAGTAGAGGAGACAAGCAAGAACTAAGCAGATGTAATACATCTGGCCAAAGAATCTGGAATTCTTATAAGAAACTAGAGAACTGATATTTGTTTACACAGAGAACTGTTTTTGGAACAGACACCAAGAACCCTGGATGCAGGATCTATGACAATAAAACTAATTATGGACCCAGCCTGGGGATGGAGTAGAGGTTTGCAGAGAGGCCTCTGCCTTGCCCAAAGGCGGTACAGTCAGGACTGTGAGAACAGAAACCAGGGTGAAGAATCTTGACAGAAGACTGAAAAAGGCAGTACTGGATGGCATTTGTAAAAGCTGCCTTGCATGCTCTATATGTTTATTTTATTTATTTTTCTAAATGTAGGTTTCTAGTATATATATATATATATACATTTTTTATTGTATTTTTTCCACTACCATTTAACCCCCTTATACACCCCTCCCCAGGACACTAGTTCCTGGGTCCCGTACCTTCTGTCTTTCCTGACATTGGTGACTCTGAATTGTAGTATTATCACAAGACCGTCAATTCTTGACCAAAAACTTTCACAGCTTGAAAGCTAGAGATTTTCAAACCAAGAATAAGAAATAGAAAAACGGGGAAAAATACAAAATTGATGGACATAGAGTGTCAGAATTTTGAGTTTATGCTTTTTTAAAGAAAATTTTCTATTGTTTTTGGAAAAATATGATTAAAGTTTGAGAGATGAAAGCCTGGGTTGATTTGCTTTGTGATTTTTCATCATTTCCTTGACTTTGTTTTATTCACCTGAAAAAGAAAATCATTATATCAACTCACAGGATATTACTAAGAATCATGTAAAAGGTATGTAAAAGATTTTGAAAATTATTAACCACCTACAAATATAAGTGTAATGTCAGAAATATCTTTGATGTAAAAAAATCTTGATTTTTACATTGTGGGGATATCTCAAAACCAGAAACTTAGAAAACTAATTCCATCAAAGAATGTACTATGATGATATCCATGTTCTACCTTATAAATGAACTAACTTATAAATGAAGGAAGAAAGTGGTATCCTGTGTTAAAATGAATTTTTATCTTATACCAAGCAGGCACATGGGAACTTGTACTGGATTAGCCTTCAGTGTAGCTAGCAAAAAAGTAACACAAAAAAGTATTTTACACAATCAACAAAATTATATTTCACAACAGGTAAAAGGTTATCTCCTCTCTCTATTTTCCCCTACCCCACCAGCCAGAGCATCCCCTGGGAGGGCAGAATCTAGGCCTGGGAACTCCCTGACAGTTTTTTCCTCATAGAACACAGAAAGGAATGACAGATTCAGGAAACTCTCTGCTGAAGACCATTTCCTCTCTATACAGCTTACATCTCCAGTCTACCCATTCTTTTGCAAGGTCCCCTACAGTAACAGAAAGAGCCTAGGTGCTTGGAGTAAGAAGGACTAGTTATATCAGCTCTGCTTCTCATTAGTTGTATGGCCTTGAATAAATCACTTACCTTTTCTGAATTTTAATTTCCCACTTTCTCTAAAATGTGGAAATAAAATCTACCTCCTACAGCTGCTGTGCGACCTAGCTTGTTGAGGGTGGCTTTAATCCATGCCAGCTTCCTTCACAGTCCTCTGCCCTGTTTGTTGGCTGAGGAGGGACAAGTGAATTCACAACTATTCCAAAGTCTTCCCACTTCCTTCTATTTCTTCTCTAGATGACAGATTTGACAACCAAAGCAAATGTTCCCCAGTTATTCCAATTTTGTTCTCACTAGACACTAGACAAACAATCACAGTCCCCAGTACTCTCTGACAGTTCAATAACAGTTCAGAGATACACTGTTCCTGACCAAGCAAATCAAGGAAGGGAAGAAGGGGAGAAGGAAGGAAGGAAGGAAGGAAGGAAGGAAGGAAGGAAGGAAGGGAAGGAAGGAAGGGAGGGAGGAGAGATGGAGGGAGGAAGAAAGGAGGAAAAGAGGGAGGAGCAAAAAGAAAGAAAAAAGAGGAAAGGATAAAAGAAGAGAGGGAAGAAGGGGAGAGGGGAGGCAAGTTGATTGATTGACTTTCTAAACTCTGCCCCTGGAAGCATACTTTTAGTTTTTCTGGAAGGAGTTGGGAACAGGGAGAAACTGAGAATGAAGCATCATTGCAGAGAGCCTAAGGGTGGCAGAAGACACAGGGAGAAAAAAATTGAGCTCAGAGTCTGTTCTTGCTGAGCAGGCTATATTAGGCAGGCAACAAATTCCCACTGGGTGCTGGGTGCTGTAAGAAGGAATAAGAAAGATGAATGAGACTCCATCTACTTCAAGTCTGTTGAATCTCATGTTCTTTGTTAATGGAAATGTACTAGTCTACCTATGTCCAATAAGATAACTATAGCCATTTACTGAGCACTTGAAATGTGGCTAGTGTGGTAGTATAACTAAATTCTTAATTTATTTAATTTAATGTAATTTAAATGTAAATAGCCACATGTAGCTATTGGTTGCGGTATTGGACATCATATATCTAATCTGTTGTTATTAGAATCATGGATTTCTGAGTGCTAGAATAGATAACAATGCTTTTAATCTATATACTCCCTCTTCTGACACTATCACTGCTGTTACATAACTAGATTGTGGAGAATGTGGGAAGTGTGAGGATGTATTTGACGTATCCAAATCTAGCCACATGGATGATAACTGCCTATCAAGGGCACTGACTGGGTTTCATTCAGACATGGTGAATCAGCCTCTGTTTTAAGGATGACTGTCCAGATTGTGTCTGCCAGTTGTCGTTTGAGGAACAGGCAGAGGAAACTCCTGCTGCTGTGGTGGTAAAAAGGATTCATGAACCTGCTGCTGATTCTTAACCTTCTGCTTCCTTTGTAAGGGGATTCCTTGTACAGAGGCAATCCTTCAAAATCTCTTTTTTAATGGCCTGTTGAGACACATCAACAACCATTTAACTCTGAACCTGTCATTTCCAGAGCTGAAGAAAAAGTATATCAGAATTAAAATAAGATTGTAAAGACAACAGAGATTTAATTAAGTACACACTTTATTGTTACAGTAATGTTAATTATTGTGTGGTACTTACTAAAATAAGTTAAAGTTATATATATAACTGAAAGTTTTTGGTCAAGAATTGAGGGTCTTGTTATAATAACTACAATTCAGAGTTACCAATGTCAGGAAATACAGAAGGTACAGGATCCAGAAACTAGAGTCCTGGGGAGGGGTGTATTAGGGGGTTAAATGGTAGTGGAAAAAAATACAATAAAAATTAAAAAGAAAAAGAAAAAAAAAAGAAACTAGTGTCCTGACCCAAAGCATGAAGGATTTGAACACAATCCTTCACAACACTTAGACAAGTGAAACAAACCAATCTATCACCTCACTAACTCATCTGCAGGGAGGCAGACTATAGTGGCTTACCTGATTTTCACCCCTACCAAACTCAAATGCCATTGTAGCATCGGTTTTAAACTGTTCAATTTAAGAAAAGTGTAAAGGTGCAGCATTGTCTCGTGAATCCTAACTGAAAATTATTTTATAAGAAACCATCCAGTTAAAGCCATGATCTTGTCCACAGTTGGGTAAACTAAGGCCCATTTGAGGAATGGAATGTGGCCTTCTTACCCCAGTCTGTTAACTCACCAAGCCAATCATGAGGGTGCATATGAAGTTTAGGTGTAAACCATAATTATTAAGGTACATACCAGAATTACCAAGAACTATTAATGTCACTTGATATTTTGCACAAAAGATTTATTCACCCAGCAAATATTTAATAAGTTCTTATTAGATGCCATATTCCTTCTGTATGGTTGCATTACTGACTGATCACAAAAATAAAACCAGGCTGAAAAATCTAAGCCAAGAAATAAATATTTCCTTCTTCCTCAATGTGGATTATCCAGATAATTGCTTCAATACTGTACTTCGTGGCACCTTGCTGATAAAGCTTTAATTATTTTCCAAGGCCACAAGTATAAGAAAATGCAAACGAAAGCTATATGCTCCCTGGATGTTTCCCAAGAGGGAAAGCTCCACAAATGGGCATCATCTTGCATTAAAAAATTTGCCTTCAGAGGAGCAGGACTGGTGAGAATCCCTTTTACAACATTTTCCAGGGCAGCATTAGATCCATTAATTACCTAATCCTCTGTGCCTTATTAGCCCTCTTAGAACCCTTTAGATGCCTAATTCCCTTATCCTAAAGGCCTCAGAATTGGGGCTAGTAGTCCTTTGGACCCCATTAGGTCTATGTGTGGCATATTGTGCTGCAAATCTCTGCAGCGTATTTACACTAATTATGAACATTAATTATAGGGGAGCCCTGGGAACTTAATGCCCATTTCAAAGTTATGTGTGGAGCTAAGCACAGTTTACAAACTCAGAAATGCAGCAAGGCAAGCTTGGATTATATGGAGTCAAAAAGGAGAAAGAGAAACGGACATAGAAGCAATCAGATACGCAAGGATGACTAAGAAAGATGGAGTTTTGAGCACAAGAAAAAAAACAAGAGCAGATGCCCACTGAGTTTGCATAAATGGGTCAAGAGTTTGCACAAGGTCAGATCTAAACATATAAACATCCAGCCAAAGACCCCTAAAATCCTTCTCTAAGTTCAGAATTGGTCTTAGGAGACCAGCAGGAGCTGAGTCTGCAGGTGAAAGTTAGATAATATTACTTGAATAGAAAACAGAGTTCAAAGCTGGGACCAAGAGAGGGATATACTAGAAAATAATTACACTAAAAAGATATTTTAAAATAATATTCATTGATTCATGGACTGAATGCATGGACCGCATGCTAGGTTCTGTACTGGGTAACAGTAACTAACATTTATTGTGCGTTTACAACATGTCAGAGACTACTCTAAGCACTTTATATGTATTCATACTTTGTCACACAGGTAAGTAATATTATTATCCTCATAGATGATTTTATATATAGCTTACTCAGGAACACAGCAAGCAAGTGCTTGACTCTGGGTCCAAATCCAGGCAGTCTGCGTCCAAACTGCACAGTAATAAACACCAGGCTATTCTGCTGCAGCTTGGTATGACAAGGTAAATGAAGCATGGTCCCAGCCATATAGGAATTCTTAGCCCAAGAGATTTAGACATTTAAATAATTGCACAACATGAACATAGTACAGAGGCTTACACTTCACTGGATCCTATTTCTTCATGTCTAAGCAAAGACATTGCTCCTTCTTTCTTCTTCACGATCAAGCTTTCTTTCTCCACAATCATCCTTTTCTTTCTCTGGTATTCTCTCAATATAAAAAATATTTTAACCTCCTGTCCCCTTCTAGCTGCTTCCATTGTTTTCCTGCTTCCCATGATAAAAACAAAATAAAATTAAACAAACACCTAAAAGCCAACACACCAACCTTGAAGGAGTTGTCTTTACTGTCTCTTTTCCCATTCTCTCTTAATACCATTTGAATCAGGTTATTCTTTCCACCATGCATAAGAAATGGCACTTGTTAAGGTCACCAAAGAAGGCATTTGTTAAGGTTTTCACATTTCCACACATGTTACATGCCGTTGAGTAAGCTCTGACTCTCATTGACCCCATGAATGAGTGACATTCACAATGTCCGGTCCAGAATGGCCTTGCTCAGCTCCTGTAGACTCATGTCTATGGGCTTCTTTTATAGAGTCAATCCATTTCATATTTGGTCTTCCTTTTTTCCTGCTGTCTTATATTTTCCCCAGTATTTTTTTTCAAAAATACCTTGCCTTCTCATGATGTGCCCAAAACAGGAAAATTTCAGTTTTGTCATTTTCCCTTCAGAGATATTTCAGGCTTAATTTGATTGAGGACCCACTTGTTCCTCTTACTAGTTGTCTGGTATATCCATGGAGCTCTCCTCCAACACAATATTTCAAGGGAATCAAGTTTTTTCCTATAAGCTTTCTTCACTGTTCAACTTTTGCATCCATATCTAGTAATTGGAAGTATAAGGGTGTAGATGATCTTAGCCTTGGTCTCTAATGACACATCTTTGCTCTTGGTGATCTTCTCTAACTCTTCTATTGCTGCCCTTCCAAGCCTCAGCCTTCTTTGTATTTCTTGGCTGCAGTCTCCATTGGAATTGATGACTGAATCAAGTAGCAAAATCTTCATTTCAATATCTTCATTATTTAGGTTAGAATTGTGTAGTTTTTTCTGTGACTATGATTTTTGCCTTCTTGCAAATGCAGTCTTTGGTGGCACTTTTTTCTTTTACTTTCATCAGAAGTCATTTCAAATTATTGCTACTTTCTCACAGTCAGATAATGTCATCTGCATATCTTAAGTTGATATTTGTTCCACCAATTTTTGTTCTTTGTTCCTCTGAGTCTAGTTGAGTTTTTCATATGATATGTTCTGCATACAGATTAACCAAATAGGGGGGTAAAATGCACCTTTTGACACTTTTGTCTATAGGAAACCATTCTGTCTCCATATTCTGTCTGGAAAGTGGCCTTCTTTCCATAATACAAGTTATGCATAGGACAATCAAGTGCTGAGAAACATTATTTTTTTTTAGCAATACATAGGTTCTCATAATCCATTCAGCCAAAGGCTTGAACTATAGTCTATAAAACATAGAATAACTTCCTGAAATTCTTTGGAACCCTCCAATATCCAATGAATGTTCGCAATTAGATCTTGAGTGCCTCTTCCTTTTATGAATTTCATGTGAACATCCAGCATTTCCTGCATCATGTAGGTAGAAGCTTCTGTTGTATCACCTTGAACATTACTTTGTGTGTGCAGGGAATTAGCTTAATGGTCCTAAAGTTACTATTCTTTTTGGTATCTCCTTTCTTGAAAATTGGGATGTATATCGAACATTTCCCGCCTATAGGCCATTGTTTTGTTTTCCGTATTTGTTGACATATTCTTGTTATCATTTTGACAGATTTAATCTCCATGTCCTGAAATAATTCTATTAGTATCTCGTCTACCCCTGGTGACTTATTTCTTCCCAATACTTTCCGGGCATGTTTCACTTCACTGGCTAGAATTAAAGGTTCTTCCTCATAGAAATCTTCAAAGGTATCTGTCATCCTTTTGGCTCTTTGATACAGATTTTCAGTATACTGTTTATACCTTCCCTTTATTTTCTTCTGGTCAGATATGCATTTTATACTTGGTTATTTAATACTCCTAGTCTGGGTTTGAATTTTCCTTTTATTTTTTGAATCTTCCATAGAAGGGCAAATAGGACATTTTTCAGTCCTCATCACATTTTTTTTCAGCAGAACTTGATATTGCAGGTCACCTCTTCCTTCTTGTCACTCTCTCTTTCTTGACTTGCCAGAAAGCACAATTCCTTTGTTTTTACTTCCTCATTGGCTGCTCCATTTTAGCCTTCTCTGCAGGCATGTCTCAGAACTCAGACCTCAGACCTCACCTCTACTTTTTGACACTATAGGAATGTCAAATTTTCCCATGGCAGAAATACTTGCCACAAATTTAAGACATAAATTATTTCACCTTTCATGTTTTTTAACTTAAAAAAATTCTCACCTGAGGATATCTTTATTAATTTTAGAGAGAGAGGAAAGGAGAGAGAAACATTGATGTGAGAAAGAAACATCAATTGGCTGCTTTGTGCCTGTGCCTCTACTGGGGATCAAACGTCAACCCTGGCATGTACCCTGACCAGGAATTAAACCTGCAGCCCTTTCGGTTCACTGGATAATGCTCCAACAAACTGAGCCACCTGGACAGGGCATTTCACCTTTTACACACATTCTAAAAGAGTTGTCATCTAGCCAGCAAGCTTGATTTAGTTTTCATTGTCTGCATTGTGAAAACTTGGTCATTGTTGTTAACATTGTCTTCATTACTCATTTTTTGCTGGTGGTATGGCCAATCTGAAAAACAATTTGGCATTTTCTTTAAAATCTAAACATGCAAGTTCATAAGCCCAGCAATTGTACTACTGAGCATTTATTCCATAAAAATTAAAACTTGTATTCACATAAAAACTTGTACATGTTTGTATTAGCTTTATTCATAAATGCTTTAGACTGGAAACATTGCAGATCTTTTTCAACAGGTGAATGATTAAACAAATTGGTACATCCATTCATACCATGGAATACTACTCAGCATTAAAAAGGAACAGACTTTTGAAACAGGCAATAATTTTAATAAATCTCCAGAGAATTATGCTCTGTGAAAAGCCAGTCCCAAAAGGTTACATGCTGTATGATTTAATTTTTGTAACAACATTGAAATAACAGGTTATAGAAACAGAGAACACATTAGTAGTTGCCAGAGGTAAAAGAACGGGGTTTGGGGGGACTAATGATAGGGGAAATGAGAAGGAAGTGATCTGCATATAAAAGGTCAACATATGGGATCCTTGCAGCGATGGAAATGTCTCATCTCTTGACAGAATCAATGTCAATATACTTGTTGTGATATTGTGCTATAATTTCACAAGATGTTACCACTGGGGGAAACTGAGTAAAAGGTATACGGGCTCTCTCTTATTTCTTATAACTGCATGCAAATCTTTAATTATTTCAAAAAACTTTCTAAAAATATCTTTTTAGAAAAAAGCGGAAGTTTGTGTGTTTTGAATAATGTCTACATTTAGTTAATAATAATGTTAGTTCTTAGTTTTGACAAATGCTCCAATGATTTTGTAAGGAGC
>VMDR010032231.1:0-11777 GCA_007922815.1 Macrotus californicus
TTATGCTTCTTCCGCATGAATTGTTGAAAAAGAATAAGAAGGAAAGAATAAAATTTTTATTCCACAGTCACAAGAAGCAAGGTTACAACTACCCCAGTAGTAGTATATGTGAAGAGAACTTGGCCTGTTAAGGGTTAAAGAAAATAAATCAGCATCCTCATCTATTACCAGATGATGTTCAACTAGACAAATGACATAACATCATATCACAGCAACTCAAAGGGAGCTGTGCTATTAACATGACCATGTATTTTACTATTTTTGTATTAAAGATGGACATATGAACTATATCTAGTCCACCACTTTTGTTTTACAGGTAGGGAAACTAGGGCCTATGAAAGTGAAGTGATTTATTCAAGTGTACAGAATTAATGCTACAGGAGGGTAGCACAGGAGCCCCAAACCAGGGAGTTGCTTAAGTGTTCATGATATTCTGAAAAATAATCGCCCGGTTGACTAGCAGATGTGGGCATGCTGTTTACTACTCACATTGCAGGGGAGTGAGCGGGTCGGTACAGGAGACACTGCACCTCCTCCAGGCTGAGGCTCCTTATAAGGGTTCCAGAGAAAGGCAGCACAGGTCCAGGTTGCACAAACCTACGGGTGGCCTGGAGCTACGTTACGTCAGTGTGTACATGCAAAAGGAAAAGGTCAAGAAGCTGTCACCGGACAAACAAGAAGCTGCTCCCAAAAGGAGATTAGAAGGGAGTTACAATCCATTCCCAAAACAGTATGCATTCTCTCCGGCCAGGGGCTCCCTGGCCAGCCTTGTCACAGGTGGTGGGAAAGCCTTGTACTGTACCCCACTAGGAGGGACTAGAACTCCTTGTCCCCTGACTTTCAAACCCGTGCTTTGAGTCTAATACCCACTAGCTCATCAACAACTTGGGAGGAAGGATCAAGCCAGCATTTATTGAACGTTTACTATGAGCAGAGACAAGGAAGCCCCATGTGCCAGTTATCAGTGCACTTGTTTCTTAGCTTAGATCCCCCCTCAATACATGCTCTGCAACACGGGATGGATTTTCTTCCACATTTCTCTTTTACGGTGAGCACAATGCTAAGCTTTTTCAGTAGAGGGCACGAAATAAGGAGAAGGACTTCTGCTGTAACTGCAGGGTCATTCAGTAGTGTTGGCAGGGCATGGGGGATGGGCATTAGGTAGTGCTTAACCCCAGCCATGTGCCCTGAACGCACAGTCCCTCAAAGACCTCATAGCCCCAGCCTGGCCTAGTGATCACCTTCCAGAGTGCTCTCAACACTGAGAGCAACCTGTACTGGTGCTCTGACTCCCTCTGCACCACCCAGAGCCCAGCTACTGGCTGCAGCTCTTCCATGCTCCACATGTTGCAGGAAAGTTGCTTCCCCTTTGCCCAGCTCTGCAGACCCACTCTGACCCATGAAAACCAGCAAAACTGCCTTCCATCCAGTGGGCTGCAACTACACCTTCTCCAACAAAATCTGAAACCCAGCCTTAAGGGTGAGGCCCTCTTCCAAATTTGTCTTTCTTGTACACTCTCTCTCAACCTAAGGGTACTCACTCTATAAGGTTTTCTTATATCTTATACTTGCACCTTCATCAAAATTTAATAATTCTCTGTACTATACTTTCCCGGCTTAAATCATTTTGTGTTGTTGTATCTCCTGACTGGACCCAGACTGACCCACCCTGCCAGGGCCGGGATCATAGCCAGTCAAACTAAGGAAAATGGCAGGGAGAACAGGAATAAACAAAAAACTCCCTTTGCAGACTGACCAAGGTGCCTGGGCACCGTTCAGTTATACACGGGGGTTCTGTTCTGCTGAGTGGAGCATGTGAGCTGGAGAGAGAAATGGGTTGTTCAGGGTCACAAAGAGCCTCTGAGTTGAAAGAAATGAAAGAAAGATGAAACAGCTCTGGTCAAGTAGCTCAGTTGGTTAGAGTATTGCCCTGGTGTGCCAAGGTTGAGGGTTCAAGCCCAGTCGGGGCACATATCAATACAAAAATCAACCAGTGAACGCATACACTTAAGTGGAACAACTAATCCATCTCTCTCTCTCTCTCTCTCTCTCTCTCTCTCACACACACACACACATACACACACACACATCAATCAATAAAAAAAATTTTTTAAACAATGAAGCATAAAGTAGCTGTAAAGGTAAAGAACAAATAAACAAATGCAGGATTTGATTTTTCTAATGTGCAAAGTCAATCCTCATCCACATATCCTCAGCAGAATATTCAGTTCTCATGGGTGCAGGAGGACCTTGGATATCTCTGAGGACTGCATCAAGCTGAGTCCTGCCTCAAGGCAGGCCCATAGAAAGAAGAGAGTCTGCCCAAAGGAGCCTTGCTCTCCCAGGACTCCATCAACTCGGATTCCCAATCCCTGGGCAGAGGCAGTGGTGCACTACAAATGGGCCATGGGTAAGCTGCCATTTTGATCCCCCAGTCTTTGGATGAAGCCTGAAGTAGCCAATAGCCTCTGGTTGCCAGGAGCCATATTCTGATCTTGAGGGATTGTGGGAAAAGCAAGACAGGAGCAATAAAACAGAGTGCTCATAGGCGTTACAACCTAAAATGAAGTTTTGGAAATTTACCAAGCGGGCATTTCAGAGAAGAGCATAGTTAAAGCAAAAGGAATAGGGTAAATTGAATTGAATTGGTGAAGAACAGAAGGATGTGGTATTTTTTTAAGTGATATACACCTAAATCTAATACAAAATGATACTGATTGTAAACTGTAATTGAAAAATAAAATTTAAAGTTCTTTTAAAAGAAATTAAAATGATATTATAGGAAAGAAGGATGGACAGCAGCAAATGAGATAAGCTGGGTGAGTTGTGGGCAGTGTTGTGTTGTGAAAGCTTCATGAGGAACGCAAGTTCTCCAGCCCTGACTTGTGTGGCTCAGTGGGTTAGGCATCATCAAACAAACCAAAAGGTCACTGGTTTGATTCCTGGTCAGGGCACATTCCTGGATTGCAGTCCAGGTCCCTGGTTGGGGGTGTGCAAAGGGCAACCAATCTATGTTTCTCTTATGCATCAATGTTTCTCTCCCTTTCTTTCTTCCTCCCTCCCTTCCCCTTTCTCTAAATATAAATAAATAAAATTTTAAACAACAACAACAACAACAAAAATGTGAGTTCTCCAAATTTGATCTATGCTGTGGGGTTAGAAATAAAACAAACCAGCAAGCTTTCCTTTGAGCCTGAGGGACACACAGGGCAGGCCACCAATGCTTCTGTGATGACTCAGGAGAGGAGCTGTGAAGTCTTTCTCTCTAGAAAAGGGCTGGTCCTGTCTTCAGAAGTGTGTGCCTGACATGTCATGCTTCTTGATTTGCTCAGCCCTGAGAGTTTTCCCTGAAATAAACGTCTCCTGCTCTGCTCTGTGGTCTGCAGGCTGAGCTCTTCTAAACATTTCCTGCATCTCAGTTTGCAGTAGGTTCAGTAGAAGGAGCTTCAGTAACTTGTGCAGGATCATATGGCCAGGAAATAATGGCAACAAAAGCAGATGTGCCTGTTTTTTTAAGTATATTTTATTGATTATGCTGTTATAGTTGTCCTATTTTTTGTCCCCTGTACCCCCTCCACCCTGTATCCCTATCTACAACATTCCCCACCCTTTAGTTCATGTCCATGTGTCATACATATAAGTTCTTTGGCTTCTCCATTTCTATACTGTTCTTAACCTCCCCCTGTCTACATTGTACCTACCATCTATGCTTCTTATTCCCTGTACCTTTTCCCCCATTATCCCGTCACACCCTTCCTGCTGATAACCCTCCACGTGATCTCCATTTCTGTGATTCTATTCCTGTTGTTTACTTAGTTTGTTTTTGTTTTGGGGTTTTGTTTGGTTTGGTTTGGTTCAGTTGTTGATAGTTGTGAGTTTGTTGTCATTTTACTGCTGATAGTTTTGACTTTCTTCTTTTTCTTAGATAAGTCCCTTTAACATTTCATATAATAAGGGCTTGGTGATGGTGAACTCCTTTAACTTGACCTTATCTGGGAAGCACTTTATCTGCCCTTCCAGTCTAAATGATAGCTTTGCTGGGTAGAGTATTCTTGGTTGTAGGTTCTTGCCTTTCGTGACTTGGAATACTTCTTTCCAGCCCCTTCTTGCCTGTAAGGTTTCTTTTGAGAAATCAGCTGACAGTCTGATGGGCACTCCTTTGTAGGTAACTGTCTTCTTTTCTCTTGCTGCTTTTAAGATTCTCTCCTTATCTTTAATCTTGGGTAATTTAATTATGATGTGTCCTAGTGTGTTTCTCCTTGGGTCCAACTGCTTTGGGATTCTCTGAGTTTCCTGGACTTGCAAATCTAGTTCCTTCACCAGACTGAGGAAGTTCTCCTTCATTATTTGTTCAAATAAGTTTTCAAGTTCTTGCTCTTCCTCTTCTCCTTCTGACACTCCTATGATTCAGATGTTGGGACATTTAAAGCTGTCCTTTCCTCATTTTTTGAATTCTTGTTTCTTCATTTTGTTCCAGTTGAATGTTTATTTCTTCTTTCTGTTCCAAATCTTTTATTTGAATCCCAGTTTCCTTCCCTTCACTGTTGGTTCCCTGTATATTTTTCTTTATTTTACTTCACATCGTCTTCATTTCTACCTCTATTCTGTGACTATACTCAATCATTTCTGTGAGCATCCTGATTACCAGTGTTTTGAACTCTGCATCTGATAGATTGGCTATCTCCTTGTCACTTAGTTATTTTTCTGGAGTTTTGATCTGTTCTTTCATTTGGACCATATTTCTTTGTCTTGGTACACCTGTTGTTAGGAGCAGGGCCTTAGGTATTCACCAGAGCAGGGCAAACCACTTCACTTGTTGTGAACTGTCTGTGGGGGAGGGGTCAGAGAGGGAACAATGCTGCTTGCTAGGCTCTCGCCCCATTCTTAGTCATTTCTCTCGCTTTCCACAAGCAGAATGTGCCCTTTCCAGGGCTTCTTCGTGGGTGGGTGGGCTTGTGTACATTCTAGGATCTCATGGAGTCCCTGTGAGACTAGGAGTTTCTCCCACCACTACAGCCCCTACAGGTTTTTACCTAGAGCTTTTGAGGCTTTATGTCCCTGTGATGGAACCCTGGGTTTCATGGTCTGTCTTGCTCCCTAGTTGTTCCTCCTGGTTTATCCTCACACAAATGTGGGACAACCCAGTCTGCCAGCCACAGCCTTGCCACAGGTCCTTTCCACCCCCAGCTCCTGTCTCCGCCCCTCCTACCGGTCTGGATGAATGTTTCTTTAACTCCTTGGTTGTCGGACTTCCATACAGTTTGATTTTCTGGAAGTTCTGGTTGTTTTTTGTTTTTAAATTGGTTGTTATCCTTCTTTTGGTTGTGTGAGGAAGCAATGTATATCCAGTTAGGCCTCCATCTTAGATGTGCCTGTCAGCACATTACATCTAAGCTCCTTTTTTAAATAAAGATCATATTTATTTATTTTTAGAGAGAGGGGAAGGGAGGGAGAAAGAGAGGGAGAGAAACATCACTATGTGGTTGCCTCTAATGCATCCCCAACCATGGACCTGGCCCAAAACCCAGGCATGTGCCCTGACTGGGAATCAAACTGGCAGCCCTTTCGTTCACAGGCTGGCACTCAATCCACTGAGCCACACCAGCCAGGGCCATCTAACCTCTCTTCATCTCCCAACTACCTGCTTCTAGACCCCTCCCCTCACAGTGTCCCTGTGGTCAGCATTAAAATCCAGAAGCAGCTTGGCCCATCCTTATCTTTATAGCCCCACAGCAGAGCTGTCTTTTACATGCTGCAATCACAGAAAATTCCGAGCCACGTCTTTGACAGGCAGACACACAGTGTTATGGAATGTGACAGTGCTCCACTTGACAGTCACCACTGGGAAATTTGTTTTATTGAGTGGTAGCGAAGAAGCAGGTGAAATGAAAGCCTCCTTCCACAGTGTTAGCTGTCCTTTTACACAACAACATCACCCTCTGTTTGCAGAGAACAGCGTGTGCATCCATCAGGAAACCTGACTCATCGCCTCTATTCCGGTCTCTGGATTAGTTTCAGAGAAGTCAATGGAGAGAATATGATGCTATCAGAGAACTCTGTGTCTTTGTTAACCTGGGATGCTCCAGCTACTGATTATCACTGTAACTGTGCAAACTGGGCTTCAGCCACTTGGCACCTTTTAAAAGACCCAACAATTTGTGTTGAAGGAAACAGGTTTTTATTAATGGGGTCCAACCTTGGGGGTGCTGAGAGCACTCCTGCTCTGAGCCCTTCTCTCCCAAGAGACCCAGAACTCCTCTTGCTTCCCAAAAGACTACAAGCCAAAACCATGCCCAGAAGTTCCCCATTTCTTTATCTGTCCATAAGCTGGTCATGCAAACAGATCTCCATCTTCTCTGGAAAGTACACTTGTGGGTTTCAGAGTCGCCATCCTCTCCCAGCAGCTCTCTCTTTCAGGATCTGGGGTGTGCTGCTCTCAGTCTCCTCGTAGCTGCCCACAAACCATGTGCCATGCTGCACTGAATCATAGTGTCCCAGAGGCTGGAGCCCAGGGAGTACAGGTCCCTGCGTGGGACCCTGACTCCAGGAGTGGGCTCCCATCCATGCAACATCTAAGCCCCTGGTGACCTCTGTACCAAGAGAGTGCCAAGCACCCATATGAAGAATGGGAGCAAAAGAGTGAGAGAATGAGAACATTTCCACCTTTTACTTCTAAAAGACCCTCCCTAAATCCCACATGCACAGGAAGCCAGTGGGCATGTACAGGCTTTCCTATGGTGAGTCAGTGTCCCCCATTTTTGTCAGGTCCCCAGTGTCTCTGACCCTCTTTTGGCTGCCATCTTTAGTCAGGACAAAAGTTTCCCAGCCACACACAGGCACTCAGGCTTCTGTTAGTTCAGGGTGGGGCATCTGGCCCCACCCCTGCACTCACGCAGGCATTCTGTGTGAGCTTCATCCCTACCCCTCACCACCACCACCACCTTCCCCACCGCCCCGCCCCCCCCACAAGCACACATAGTTGTCTTTGTTTATAGTTTGTCGCGGGGCAGCAGCCTCCTTCCTCAGCCCCTCCCCTCAGGAAGGCATGGGCTTTGTTGATCTGTCTTTGTTAAGCAATGTGCCTTAAGTACTGTGCCTTCTGCTCCTATGGCACCCTTCCTACGGCCCTGCCTTTGTGCTTTGGGGTGTTCCCCTGAGAAGACAGGGACCTCTGCTCTGACCTACCCCATTACATTACCATTGATGCTCAAGGTAGGAATGAGATATACTCCTTTCCTCTGTTGAATCTCCTGTGAGACTTTTCAAATATAATAGATAGCAAACTGAGAGGCCTGGATAGTATATACCCAAGGCACTCTCCAGCAGCTCATTTTCAATAGAGAACTAAATCTAATACCACTTAGAGGCACGCCCCAGAAATATGCAATGTGGAGTCAAGTTATTTCTATTAAGATGAAATAGAAATAACTTGATGAAATTAAGACAAAATCTTCTGAGAAGATGAAAATGAATGAGACTCCTGAAAAAGACAAATACATCCATTCAAATAAAATAGTCATGTCAGGAAACTACACACTTGCCAAAAAGAGACAAACCACATGCCCGCTGGATGGCTGCGGTGGCTCTGCCTGCACCTGACCCCTTTCTGTGCCCTGTACCAAGCCCACCCTCTGGATGATCTAGGCAGGAGCAGCTCAGCAGGACTGAGTGGGCAGCGCTGAAGACAAGGAAACTGGCTGATACAGGCATGGCGATGTGAACCCTCCCGAACTGCGGACCTCTGGGCTCCGGACACTCCCTCTTGTCAGCAAGGCTCCCCTTGAGACCAGGAGAACAGTCTTAGTCCATTCAGGCTGCTATAACAACATAGCACAGGCTGGGAAAGTTTATAAACAACAGAAATGTTTCTCTCAGATCTGGAGGTTGGAAGTCCAAGGTTGATGTCAACATGGTCGGGTTCTGGTGAGGGCTCATTTCTGGGTTGCAGACTAGCCACTTTTCTCTGGGTCCTCACCCAGGGGAAAGGATGAGCTGGCTCTCTGGGGCTCTTTTATTCCTGCTCTAATCCCATTCTCGAGGGCTCTGCTCTCCTGACCTAGTCACCTCCCAAAGGCCCCACCTCCTAAATACAGCACTTCCTCAAATAACATTGTTGTGATCAACGTTTTTCCCTATAACATTGAAAAGATAAAAAATAGCTTCTCATGTGAAGTCACCAGCTGTGTGGTGTTTGAATGATCTTCTCATGTCTGCATGTGTTTTCTCTGGGACTCTGATTTCCTCTCACACCCCAAAGCTGTGCAAGTGAGGTGAACTGGCCTGTCTACATTGACCCATCTGAGTCAGGGTGGGTGAGGGTGTGCGCGGGCCCTGGTTCAGAAGGACATCCTGTCCAGGCTTGGGTCCACTATGCAGCTTCCTGGGTTGCCAGGACAGGCTCTGAGCACCCTTAACCCTGAACTGGAATAAGCAAGTTGAAGAATAATGATTTATTCATCTTTCTTAAATGTATGTATAGCTCACACTTATTTCAGTGTTTACTATCAGCAGGGTTTGGGGCCTTTCTTTAGAAGTTTGGTGATGTTTCTGTGACTATCAATATGCCCTAGGAGTTTAACTCTTGCTTATATCAATAAGCTTGTGGTAAAATTGGTTTCATTATATGTCCTTTCACTTAAAGTCTCCACTTCCAAGAAGCTATCGACGACATGAAGTAAAGACTTATTGTATTGTTACTTATTGTATTGGGCATGAAGTTTTTAACACATGAATTTTGGAGGGACACAGAAATTCAGATCACAGCTTTCTCCATATACATGTGAAGTGATACCGAGGCGGGATTCTTCACATGGAGCGCATTTCCAAGTGCATCTGGCTGTGCCTCAAGTCTGTACCCTTCGCACATGAGCTGACTTTTGCTTAACTTTCCCCCGTAAACCTCACTTTGTCACACACCTTACCCCATGTGTTTGTCCCAGATCTATGACATGACACTTATATAACAAAACTCAAGAGGAGTTATGTCTCCTCACTTCATGGTAGTTTCTATTCCAAACAGAGCCAGCCTTCAGGAGGCAGGACGGCAGGGAAAGGAAAAGCCACAGCCTTTGGGGTGAGACAGGTGCAGGTCTGAGTCCTGGCAGCAGGGACTGTGTATCCTTAGGCCAGCCATACAACTTCTCACAGGTGCACTGGAGAAAGTAACGCCTACTTATAGGTTTTCATGAGTTTTAGTAAAACCTAGTAAAAGTTCATTTCCTTTCTGCTTTCCTCTTATTTAACTTTTACCCTTCAGTCGCCTTCTTTCCAAACTTACCAGACTTAATTTCAACTGAGCTTTGACTATTGACCGAAGTCATTTTCATAGGACGAACATTTATCACTATTGAGTTAAAAAGAAAAAATGACTCAGATTTTAGAAGGTAATTCATAAGAGTATTTCTCAAAATGCACTAAATATGGCAGCAATGTTTATTGGAAGGTGTTTAAAGGCCCCAAGGTAATACTCTGAAAATAATCACAGGCTTCTATGAGTTCTGGCCCACTGAAACAGAATTGGATGTACGGCGACTGTTGAGCAGGCCATTGTTCATCTGAGCAGCTGCTCTTCTGCAGAGACAGTGTTCTGCCCTGTGAGAAGGACGAAAATGAGTCAGATTCAGTCTTTGTTTTCCTACCTAATGAATAGGTATGTTTTGAGAATTAAAGTGAAATGACACATGTAAAACATTTGGTAATGATCTAAATAAACAGGGGAAGTGATAGTCATGACATTTTTGTCACAAATGACACCCCCAATTGGTTTAAACAAAAAAAAAGTGGGGGGGGGAGATTAGGGTTATTGACTGAAGTAATTTAAGTACAGAAATGTTTACCTTCAGTAATGGCTGGATCAAAATGCTCAAGTGACGTCAGAATCTGTTTCTGTGTTTGTGTGTGTGAACTCCCTTCCAAGTATTTTTCCTACACTGACTTCTTTTTCAGAGAGATCCTCCTTTGTGCTAATTCTAATTACATTACATTTATGTCCTCATAGCTGAGCAACTGTGATGGAAAAAGAGCTTCTCTTTCCTATTACTTTTAACGAAAGCCAGATTACATCTCATTAGTCTGGCATGACTCATGTGACCATCCATGAGCCAATCACTGAAGCTCAGTAGATACAATGCTATGATTGGTGAGACAAGGCTCATAGTCCCTTCCCTGAAACTGGGCTACTAGTGTCAGTCTCATCTAATAGCATAAATACAGGATGGTGGTTCCTGCAGCATGGGAAATGGATGCTCGACATGCAAAAACACTGTAGAGTATCAGAGTATTAGTTAAGATTATGTTAGAATGTGAGTGCCAGAATAACCCCACATCATAGTGATTTAAACAAAAATAGAGGTTTATTTCTCTCACACATTCAGGAAGCCCAACAGTAGTCTGAACTGTTAAGGTACTCCAGAATATAAGAGATCCAGGCTCAATTATTTGTTGTTGCCCATTGTGGGGTTTCCATTCTATTCTAAAGATCACTTCATACTGCAATATGGATGCTGCAGCTCCAGCTATCACATCCTTATTCTGCCCAACCTATAGAAGAACATGTACAAGAAATGGAGATCTTTCCTACCTTTAAAAATAACTTCCATTTACATCCCATTGAGTGGAACTGAGTTGTTGGCCATACTTAGCTACAAAGGAGGCTGGAAAATATGATCTTTGTTCTGAATAACCATTCACCAAACCAAAAATTGGGGTTTAATATCACTATTGAAGATGAGGAGGAGAAATACTTGGTGAAAACTAAAAGTAAATAATGATAAAAGTAAAATTGTGGCAGCCATGTGGTTTAGGCACATCACTTGGATATCTTTAGGATACTGCTAAATGATGACAAAGTAAAACTAAGGTAGCCAGAGACATCAGGCACACCATTTACATAGATTAGGCTTACAAAGATTCAGCTTTCAGAAAAATAGTAAGATAATTTTTAGACATTGAGAGTGTATCATTTCAGATCTTCAAATCATGGCAACTTTGAGAATAATATTAAGTAAATGTTCTTCCTGTTTTATTAGTAAGGAATCAATGCCAAGACAACAAAGTATTTAAGAATAAAATGAAGAGCTCTGTTTCAAAGATTCTCACCATTATGGGTCCATCTTCCATTCCCAGACTCACCTCTTGGAGGTTCCCAGCGTAACTCCACCTTCACTTGGCACTGTTCTGCATTTTCAGCAGAAGCTTTTGGTGATGCTGGATGCTCCGGGTGAAATTCCCTGAAAACATTACTTCATATTGAAATTCCACCCTTCTTTTTACAGTCGCAAAAGAGTTAAAGGAGAACAGATGAGCACAGCAGGAGAGAGAAAAATAATAACTAAAATAAAGCTCCCCTCTCAAAATAAGAATGCACTCCAAATGCCACAATAATGAAAAAAACCTAATCAAGCCAAAGTGCAAATGCAATAAATTTCTGTAATTGTTTGGAAACACCAAAATAAGTATAAGATGCTCATCAAAATAAATGGAAAAAGCTTTATCCTATAAAGAATAACTATGTTGTAGATTTAGAACACAATTCTCTTAGAAACTGATATAACAAGCAGACAAGATTGTCTTCACTTATTCTTCAAAGACATTCTATCAAAGACATGAATAATCAATATCAAATTGATCTATTAAATATACTAAATATGTTAAATATATATTGGAATACACAAACACACACAGAGCCAATGAGGAATATATGTTTTTTGGGTACATCTATAACATCTATAAAAATAAACCATTTCAGGCCCTTGGAATAATTTCAATAAATGCCAAAA